>JAPKID020007828.1:0-10121 GCA_026931265.2 Tropidonophis doriae
TTGATTGTTCTCACTGTCAGAAAGTTCCTCCTTATTTCTAGGTTGAATCTCTCCTTGGTCAGTTTCCATCCATTATTTTATGTCCTTTGGACATGCTATCATGTCTCCCCTGGTCTTTTTCTTCACTAGACAGCCATGCCCAGTTCCTGTAACTGTTCTTCATAAATTTCAGTCTCCAGTCTCCTAATCATCTCGGTTGCGCTTCTCTGCACTTTTTCTACAGTTTCAACATCTTTTTATAGTGTGGTAACCAAAATTGGATGCAGTACTCTAGGTGTGGTCTTACTAAGGCTTTATAGAGTGGTATTAGTCCCTCACCTGATCTTGATTGTATCTCTCTATTGCAATTTAGGATTGCATTGGCATTTTTGGCTGATGCTGTACACTGCTGGCTCATATTTAGCTGCTTGTCCACTAATATTCCGAGATCGCTCTCACAGTCACAGCTATTAAGCCTCGTTTCACCCAGTTTATATGTGTACTTTTGGGTGTTTTTTTTACCTGTGTAGGACTTTACTTTTCTCTACATTGAATTTCATTTTGTTAGATAGGGCCCAGTATTCAAGTCTGTCAAGATCCTTCTGGATCTTGAGCCTATCTTCTAGGATGTTAGCTATTCCTGCCAGCTTAGTATCATCTGCAAATTTGCTAAGTTCCTCTTCTATTCCCTCATCTAAGTCATTTATGAAGATATTAAAAAGTACTGGGCCTAAGATGGAACCTTGTGGTACTCCACTGCTTACTTCTCTCCATGTAGACTTGGACCCATTAAGGACTACTTGTTGAGTGCGGTTTGTCAGCCAATTGCAAATCCATCTGGTGGATTGATACCCATTGTGTAATTCTTAATTGAGCCACCATTCTCACAATATGACATCACAAAATATGATTTACAAATCACTTGAGCACATTAAACAAGCCACAAAGAGCTTTAAAGGAGACAACCAGCTACTTGAAATCCACTCAGAAACTCATTGGCAACCAATGCAGCCCTTTGAAGTAGTGGTGCCAAATAACCAACACCATTTGCAACCCCTGCAGCTGCGCTCTGCACCAGCTGAAGCTTCCGAATGCTCCTCAAGGACAGCCCCATGTAGAATGCAATGCATTTATGGCCCCTTACACCTCCGTTCCTGAATCATTTGTTATCTAAAGATGCTTCGTTGTGGCTCTCAAAGGTGGTGCTTGATTGGAGAGGATGGGAAATACATTTCAGGACTTCAGGAGAATGTCAGATAGGATTTTACAATGTAGTAGAGAGTAGAGTGGAGCAGTGGTCCCCAACCCCTGGGCCATGGGCCATTACTAGGTCTTGAGCCTTTTGGAACCGGGTCGCAGAGGTTGCGAACGAGTGCAAACGTATCCGCGCTTGCACAAGTAGTGGGTGAGCACATGTGTACTCCATTTGCAGGAGTGGTAGACATGTGTGCCTCACTGCTCATGCAGAGTCATCTCATCTCCCCCACCTCCACCAATGTGCAAAGGTGGAAAGGTTAGAGACCTGTGGAGTGGAGTGGAGTGGAGTGGAGTGGAGTAGAGAAATAATAATAATAGGAATAGAAATAATAGGAGTAGGAATAGGAATAAGAATAGGAAATGGAATGGAATGGAATGGAATGGAACAGAACAGAATTATTTATTGGCCAAGTGTGATTGGACACACAAGGAAATTGTCTCCCATGCAGAAGCTCTCATTGTACATACAAAGAACAAATAAATATAAAAAACCAATAGGAGAAGGTAGTAGAAAAATGAGAAAAAGAATAACAATACAGTCCTACTACATGGGTAAATATCCTTAAACAGTGCTGTGGGAACTAGGTGTTCAGCAGAATAATAGCATAAGAGGAAAAAACTCTGCCTGGTTGTTTTGCCATGCAATGCCCTATAGTGGCATCCTGAGAGGAGATGTTGAAACAATTTATGTCCAGGATGTGAGTCCCTGTATATGCAAAACATGAGGCCAAAGCGAGGACAAAAGCCTGTATCTCCTCACATGACCTCCTACCTCAGTTCTTTGTGTTGATTGGAGTTATCTGTTACAGGAGGGCACATCAGTAAGTATCAAATTTTGGAAAAGCCATGTAGGATTATGCTCAGTTAGTGTTTGGATGAGATACTACAGGTAGTCCTTGATTTATGACCACAATTGGGAACTTTTGTCACTAAGTGATGTGGTTGTTAAGTGAGCCACGCCCAATTTCACAACCTTTTTGCTGCAGTTGTTAAACGGTACAATCACATGGTCCTTAAGTGAACCTGGCTTCTCCCATTGACTTTGCTCGTCGGACGCCAAATGACAAACAAATTATTCTGGTGGCTGGTTGCCAACTGCCCAAATTTTGATCACGTGACTGTGGAGATGCTGCAACAGTCATAAGTGCAAGGGCCAGTCATAAGTCGGGTTTTTCAGTGCCATTGTAACTTCCAACAGTGGCCAAATAATTAGTTGCAAGTTGAGGACTACTTGTATGCAGAAATTCAACATTTTGCACACGGGAACAAAATGTTTTGAAAGTCAAGTCCCATGGGCCAATCATTGTATCTTTTAATGTTAATTTCAGATGAATTGTTATTGGAATGATACTTAGGAATGTTCAAAAGTCATAGGTCACATAAATAAGGAAGTGTTCAGAGGGAAATAACCACCAGCATGAGTATTTAATGCAATTTATATGATAAATTGTCTGTTACACCCTGCAAGTAGAAATATGTCCAGATTCTGTTTGAAACAAGCAAGTCAGAATGGCTTCTACATATATATCTCTTTCCCATCAATTCTTTCTTTTATCTCTGCCATCTGCTAAGCAGGAGTGGCATAACCAGACAGACAAAACAGGAGAAGATACCTCTGAACCAGAAGGTAAAGAGACAGCCTTGTTCCTTACTTGATCAAGAAATATATGTGGGTATTATAACTGAAGAATTGAAGTTAGAATTGAAGTCCACCCATCTTAAAGTAGCCAAGGTTGAAAAATATTGCGCTTAGAACTGGTTCTATCATAAGTTTCAGCTTCATTGGCTGAATTTGCATTTGCATTTGCATTTACATAGCAAAACAAGCTAAACAAATTCCAGTTTAGCCAGGTTACTTATGCAAACCCAGAAAATGCTTTTGATAGAGCAAACCATGGCTCCAGCACAGCGAAAGCTACCTGTAATGCAACATAATATCTGTGTAGCCCATTATTTATTGAATAAATCTTATCTTCTGGGTTTACACACCATACTGATCTACAAATTAATCACCAGTCTGTTTTCACATAGTACATTGGGCTAAAATGCAATTGATTGGTTGTTTTATGGTTCCATGGTTGATTCAAACAGTCACAACATATCACAGATAGTTTCTTAAGATCAGGTGAGAAGAGAATCCAGGTATGGATTTTAAACTTGCATGGAAAAAGTGAGCTAGAAATAGAAATTAATTAAGAAATGGTACAAAGTTTTTAGCAATTATTCTTTGAATAAAAATACAGGGTCATCTGGAAGCTCTTGATCTTATGGTATTCTTTGAATACTCACAAAATGACGACTACATTTAAAAAAAAATTAAAGTAACAAAGGATTGAAATTCTATTACTCCTATTGCTGTTGAATGCCCCAATTCTATGTGAAATAGGATTTAAAAAAGGATAGTAATAAAGACTACAGGTATTCCTCAACGTATGACCACAATCGAGCCCAAAATTCCTATTGGTAAGCAAGACAGTTGTTAAACAAATTTTGCTCTGTTTTGCAAACGTTTTTTGGCCATAGTTGTTAAGTAAGGCACAGTAGTTCTTAAGTTAGTAAAACAGTTGTTAAGGGAATCAGACTTCCCCACTGACTTTGCTTGTCAGAAGGTCGCAAAAGGGGATCACATGACCCCAGGACACTTCAACCGTCATAAATGTGAGTCAGTTGCCAATTATCTGAATTTTGATCATGTAACCATGGGGATGTTGAACTAGTTGTAAGTGTGAAAAACAGCAATAAGTCTTTTTCAATAACTTTTTTTCAGTAACTTTGAACAGTCACTAAATGAAGTGTTGCACATTGAGAACTACCTTAATTTACTTAAAATAATTTAATATTAATTTAATTTAAGAACTACTTAATTTAATTTAAATTAGCTGCCTTAATTTCAAATTCCATATATGCCTATTATGAGTTATACCTTCAATCTGAAGAAATGTTTCCATAAGCAGACTTCCTGATCTAGAATTTATATTCCAGGAGGTTGGGGGAGAATCCCATTTAGGAAATTGAGGAGTAGCCGAAAGAAATAATTCATGGCAATAAATCAGCCCACTACAGTACATTTTTCTACTGGAAAACCCTTACGGTTTCATTCTGAGAACACCTGTTGCATGGTATATTTACCTGGGCAAAAATCCCAGTGACATTAATTGAACTTCCTCATGAATAAACTTGAATGAAATTGGACTAATACTCCTTGGTGACCTGCATGTAGCATAGATTTCTTTCTTCCCTATTGAAATAGGGTTACAATCAGAAGTGGTATTCAGCCGGCTTGGACTGGTTCACTCGAACCAGTAGTGGAAATTGCAGGTGGGCCTACAATAGAGCGGGATGGCTCAATGCCATCCTATTTAGGCACCTTTTCAAGCTAAAGCACATGTGGGAAGGCCGAGCGCATGCGTGGACGGGAGCGCACACTCACATTGAGAACTGGTAGGGAAAGTACATGGATACCATCCCTGGTTTCAATCCTTTCATTTTGAACTTGTTTATTAACGACATTTATTGTGGTTCTGGGCAGAGTACAAAAATCCAATAAAGCAAAATATATAATGAATCATTAACTGAAATCATTGTATAATTATGATTGTAAAAAGAAAATCAAACTGTAAAACCAGAATTAAAGAAGAAAAAACAATAAGAGATGGAGAAACGTTAATAATAATGGAATCACCTCACAAGTTCACCCAGACCCTGAACTCCTCAGATCTTGAGGGACCTTTGCCAGCTCAGCATTGATGGCACCCCTCCCATCTCTGGGTTTTAATATACTCGTTATTAATAATATGTACAAATATTATTTTAATATTGATGTTTTAATGTACAGGTACATACAGTATACTCAACATGGCCACATATGGGCCCAAAATTTCCATTTCTGAGCAAAACTGTTGTTAAGTGAGGTCTGTTCCATTGCATGACCTTTTTTGCTGAAGGCTTTAAGCAAATCACTGCAGTTATGAAATCACATGGTCATAAAGTGAATCTGACGTCTATTGATTTTGTTTGTCAGAAACTGCTGGGAAGATTACAAATGGTGATCACGTGATCCAAGGACAGTGCAACTGTCATAAATACATGCCAGTTGCCAAGCCTTCCAATTTTGATCATGTGACTGTGGGGATGCTGCAGTGGTTGTAAGTGTGAAAAACAGTAATAAGTTATTGATTTAAGTACCATTGTAACTTTGAACAGTCCATGGTGGGTAAATGAATACTGCAGTTGTTAAGTAAACCAATAGTTTGATATGGGCTGGTATGTCAGTCATCAGCGAAACCACCATAAAACATGGTCATGTAATCACAAGATGCTGCAGATGGCAGTGAATGTGACTTGGTTGTTGAGTGTCTGAAACGCAGTCATATTACCATGGGGTTGGGGGTGGGGTAACTGTCAGAACTGAGTCTGGAAAATTCTAGGGAAATCCGTTGTAACTTCAACCAGTCCTTAAGAATGGCTGGGTGGGGAATTCTGGGAGTTGAAGTCCTGCAATGTTAATGGCGTTTAAAAAGAGACTGACTTTTTTCTGCGTGCAGGCAAAATGCTCCTGTGGCCAATCAGAAACACAGATATGATCATAGGTCATGGAATTACATTTTCCACAAGGCAGTCTCTGCCTACATTTCCCAGGAGTTAGTTTCTTAAAGGAGACAGCTCTTAATTCCTACATTATCTATATACTACTGGGTATACATTATCTTAGTTTTTATCTTTGGTCCATTAATGGGAGTCAATCTTTGTGCAGACAACGTTTTTACGCTATGTTGGAAGAAATATCCAGGTTCAGATCCAAGCTGGGAGAAAGTCACTGGAGACAAAATGGAGGCTGGAGGCTGATTGGAAAGAGGGTCCATTTATTGATGAAACAAAAGCACATGGGTGGTTTTGGGCAGCTGACAACATGGAGTTGAGAGTGAGGGGTTTTTATATCTTCTCTTGGGCTTTGAACTTGAGCTTCCTGTTCCTGTGCAAGAACATGTATTTTATTGGCTGTTATCAGATTCCTATGGGGTCATGTTTGTCTGAGCTCCCAGGTTTAATTGAATTTGCTGGGTGATGCAGTGTCCTTGGGAGATTGCAACGTAATGGGCTCTGTGTCTTCTTCTAAATGGTCCTATTATGTCGTGGAGGGGCATGTCTTAATCCCGTCACCCTGGAGCTGAAGATCTTTTGTCTTGTGGATAGGGGTGACCCACTCCTGTTGGGGCTATTAAGAAAAGTGGGGGCTGCTTTCCAAGAGCATATTTCTCCTTTAGGGAAATGTAATATTCTGCCTTTTTAATATTCCCCAAAATATTTCATTCTTCTGGGGGACAGGTGGGTGCTAACCAGAGGTGAGTTCTGGATTTTTTTACTGCCAATTTGCTCAGGGATGCACTTTGCATGTGCACGCGCTTGATCCACGCTATGTGTGCATGTGCAGAAGTGAAAAATGCTTCTGCGCATGTGCAGAAGCCAAAAACAAGATAGCGGCATCTACGGCATTGCCGATTTAACAATACGGTCACATGTCCACTGAACTTACTACCTATTTGGCCAAACTGGACTGTACCAGTAGGAACCCACCCCTGGTGCAAACTTTGTACAGCTAAGTGCTCTGAGTTTGCATGAGTCACTTGGCAACAGTGAACGAATGCCGTGCAAAGACAAGACTCCAACATTATGTTTATGTGTATACTTTTTCCTACTCTTTGCTGCAGGCTCTTAGATAGCCCTGATAGCTTCCTAATTCCCACACCTGGGCTTGAGTGAAGTTAGGCAATGATCAAGGAGAAGGCTGATATCTCACTCTGATACCGCTAAACCAGAAACAACAGCTTGCTAAACAAACTTAAGCTTCCTTGTCTAGTTTATATATGTGATTATCCACACACGCTGGGCTGCATTGACAATATTTTCCGCTACTGTAAGACCATTAGTAGTAGTGTGCAGTCGTTTTACTCGGGGGTCCAGCTGTGAGTTCTTGACCCATAATTGAACTGAGCTCCCAACTGAGATTTCTTTACAACATGGATACGCTGGGGGGTTTTTTTCCCCAGGAATGCCTCGATCCGGACATGTTAGGACAGCCCCTCCCAAAACTTCTCACCTAGCAGGTTTTAGTTGGCAACTCACAAGGTTGACCAGATTCGATGCTTTTTTGCAAGATGCCATCTGAGGGAAAGTAGATAGACAGGATTACGGCTTCCATCACCACCCAACTGTGGTGGGGATGGGAGCCCTGCAAAGATACAGCGGCTGCAGGTAAGGGAAGCAAACATGCAGGTGAATAGGCATGGGAAGGGCTTCCGTGACAAACAGCTAACCACACGCATGATTTGCTGGAATCCACACCCTCTTTTCTGAATCCATTTCTGCCCAAGAACAAATGTCTCTCATATCACACCCTTCCGTTATATAACCGCCATTGCGCAATGTAGGAGACTTCTTAAGAAGGGTTTTGCATCTTTCTGGGTTGGCTCCCAGCCTGATTGTGCTCTGTTTTCAGGACACAACAATCCTATTTCTCGTTGACTTTGCTCCTCCATTTACAGGTAGTTCTTGACTTAACAACCACAACTGTGCCCAAACCTTCCGCTGCTAAGCAAGGCAAGGTTGTCAGTTTGGTAAGCAAATTTAATAAATGAATAAAAAGAATACAGAAGTGAGTTTTGTCGCATCTTAAGACCTTTTGTTGCCCCTGTTGTTAAGCGAATCACTGCAGTTGTTAAGTGAATTGAGCAGCGGTTAAGTGAATTTGGCTTCCCCGTGCATTTTTCTAGTCAGAAACTGACTGGGGAGTTTACAAATATTCTGACCTAGGCTTCCCCAAAAAACACGAGGCAGAGTCCTGGTCCCCAACAAAACCCCTTTTATAAAACAAATGTGAATTCCTCTCATTCCCACTCAGCGAGGCTTGGCAAACAGTCTTTCAAAGGAATAATTATGACTACAGACCTTATCTATCTTGGAAAGCTGCCAGGTAAATATTTTCCAAATGAGGTGCTGTGCAAGGAAAGACTGGGCACAGAGTCTCTGAGATTCACAGACAGATCTTCACACTCTTGAAACAAATCTAATGACTGAACGAACTAATTGTTTCCTGAAAAAACCCACACTCCCCTTTTGCTCCTCTTTTATTTCCTATGGGAGGGGCCAATCACCTTCCACTTGTGACTTTACTCCCAAGTCTACCTGATTTCTGAGTTGTTCTTTTCTTCTGGCAGCTCTGCGCATGTGCACACTGAGAAGAGGCTCCAGTTGTTCCTCTGCCTCACTGCTATCTAGCTCCATGGGCATCTGATCACTCCAGACAGGCTTAACCCCCTCTCTGCCTCTGACTCAGAGTCCTCATCTGAGCCTTCCCCAGCCTCCAGGACTGGCCCATGCTCCTCTGCAGCCTCCTCACTGTCTGACTCTGTTGCTAGCTGCGCTGGCCGCTAGCGGGCTACAACAACAAATAATGATCATGTCATTATTAAATACATGCCAGTTGCCAAGTGCCCGAATTCTATGTGACTATGCAGCAGTTGTAAGTCACTTTTTTTCAGTACCATTGCAACTTTGAACAGTCACTAAACGACAAGGTGATCAGACGTCCCGCTTTTGGCTCGACAGTCCCAATTTTTAACAATTTGTTCTGCGTCCCGCGGTGTTTAAAAAAAGTCCCAATTTTGGGAAAGAATGCATGACAAGCTAGGGAACGGCGGGAGAACGGGAAGGGAATATACGGTTTTCGGCGGCCATGTGGCTATTTCGCCAGGAT
Source organism: Tropidonophis doriae (assembly GCA_026931265.2). Lineage (NCBI taxonomy): Eukaryota > Metazoa > Chordata > Lepidosauria > Squamata > Natricidae > Tropidonophis > Tropidonophis doriae. Next base: position 8,990 of record JAPKID020007828.1, read on the forward strand.
ATGAGTTTTATATTCTTTCTATGAAAATTTTTGTTGCTCCATACAGACCAAATTTTTAATCAAGAACCATCCCCCCCCCCACTCCCCCGGTCAATGGTGTCCCGCTTTACCAATGTTAAAATCTGGTCACCTTAATCTAGTTTATCAGAGACCAAAGTACTTTTCCTCTCCTACCTCCCAGCAAACCAATTTAAGTTTCAAGCTGATTTAATACCAGATTATGCCAACCCAGTCAATGGCAGTATTTTAAATAGAGTGAATACAATACAGTGCGTAGGTGGGAGAAAGCTTTTGCAGGGATCTTAACAGGCAAAATGCATTTGAAATGACGTTTCTCAAGGTGTTTATCATCCCGATTCAGCACCCCAGTCCAGTTAAATAACCGAAGCTAAACACTTATTCATGTTCATTGGAAGAAAAGTCCAACAGCATTCAGCTATGCTCGTGTCTGAGTAACATAAGCCCCGGAACAGAGTATTAATTTTATAATATCCCATCACCGGTTTCTTTCTTCCCCTAGTCAGAATGAGTCATGCAGAGATTGCATGCATTCAAGCCAATTTGTGATTTATGTAATATATGTTTTTTTGCTGGGGGGGGGAACGTTTCAGAGCTGGCTTGCAGAGAGCTGAAAGCTAAAATAAATGACTGGCGTTGGAACTGGAAATTTCTGTTATATTGAAAAAGCACGTTCTAGTTTTCTCTCTGTTCTGACCGAGGCTTCCCAAGAGCTTCCCAAGCAAGCTCCTCATCCCGACACAAAAAAAACCCCTTTTATTAATTGACCGTGAATTCTGCTCCTTTACATCCACGAAAGTCTTTCAAGGGAGGATTTATAATCACAGACCTTCTCTGGCTTAGAGAGTTGCCAGGCCTGATAGCTGCAAAACGTGGTAAGGAGTCTCGGTCACAATTAAGCGAACTAAAAGTCTCCTGCAAACTCCACTCCCCTTTCGCTCCTCTTTTATTTCCTCTGTGAGGGGCCATTCATCATCCACCTGTGGCCCTCCTCCCAAGTCGACCCCTGTTCTTTAACTGTTCCCTTCATCTAGCAGCTCTGCGCATGCGCACACTGGGAACAGGCTCCAGCTGTTTGTCTGCCTCACTGATGTCTGACTCTGAAGGCAGCTGA
>JAPKID020007829.1:0-10121 GCA_026931265.2 Tropidonophis doriae
CCGTGGAGGTCGCACAGGCGCCATACACTGCGTGCATGTGCGCAAATGGCCCAGTTGGCTTAAAGGCAGGTAAGGAATGCGGGTGGGCTGGTGGGCGGGTGAGCCCAGCAAAACACTGGTACGGTACGGTGGTCACTGTTCCCAGCTGCCGGGGTGTAGCGGGGTGTAATGGCCGGAACCCATCACTGATTTAGATGACTATTAAATGTCAGGAAGACAATTTCTGGCTCTTTTCTGTCATCTGCTGGAAATCTGGATACTTGTAGCCCAGAGAATCCTAAATATGAGGGCAGCCTTAAATTTGCAGAGCTTCAGTTGTTCAAAAGTAAGCTGACTTTCCAGACTTTATGAAGGTTTGACACCATCATTAGCTGCTTCTGCTTTCATCTTTTAAATAGTATCCTTCCAAAAGCTTTGATGTGTATTCATGGCCTTATTTATAAATTTGTAACTTACATGTTGCTGAGAAGTATCCTCACAGCCTGATACCAATATAATTATTATTTTGGTTAATTACTGGATGTTCTCAAATGCAAATTTAAGACACCAGCATATCTCTATCTCCTGAAGTAATGAGAAAAAAATATGTATAAACAAATTATGCAAGCTCATTATAAAAGAAACACATTTTCAACCACAAATGAGTTTCAGAGCAATTAGAGTATTAAATTTGACCTTTCTGGGTCCTGAACCCTAGAGGGAAGAGACCCAATTAAATGACATTAAATAACAATGACCTAAATAGAAAAGGGTAACATAATTCAGTTGTTAAAGAACAAAACTTAAATTGCTGATGAAGGAATTTGGAAATGATCTCTAAAAGTAATATTTTTCTTTTTCTAGAATATTAATATCTTAAACAATAGTGCTGATACTAGTTAAATCGATTTAGCTCCCATGTACAAGTGAGATATCCTACATTAAAACAAAAGGAAGAAAATTTCAACTATACCTAATATATTATTGTACCTAATTTTGAGAAAAAATTCGTCTCCTTTGAGATTTCCTGAATTTTTCTTTATTTTTGCTATTTTGTGTTATCAGATGTGGATATAGGTCCCATTGAAGAATTGCTTCATTCAATGCTGACAAGTTGTCCATGTCATGAAGCACTTCAGAATCATCAAACCATGACGATGAGCCGAGGTGGCGCAGTGGTTAGAGGGCAGTACTGCAGGCTAGTTCAGCTGATTGCTAGCTGCAGTTCAGCAGTTCAAATCTCATCAGCTCAAGGTTGACAGCCTTCCATCCTTCCAAGGTGGGTAAAATGAGGACTCAGATTGTTGAGAGTATTATGCTGACTCTGTAAACTGCTTAGAGAGGACTATAAAGGGGTATATAAGTCTTTTTACGCAGGCCGGGCTGGCCTGACAACTGTCTTCCCTTTTAGATTAGTTTTAGGTTTTCTAAATTAGTTTTAGGTTTTTTAAATTTTACTGGGGAAAGTTTTAGTCTCTATTTTAACGGGTTTTAGCACAGGAATGCTCTTGGTTTAATATGTTTTTAGTCGTTATTTATTGTGTTTTATGGGGTTTTATTCTGCCTGTGCACCGCCCCGAGTCCCCTCGGGGAGAGGGGGCGGTCTATAAATTTGAAAATAAATAAACTCTCTAACATCTGGATTCTGGAAACTTGTTAATACACCCCAATGTATCATACGGCACTTGACGTATCATACGTCAAAAGCTTTGTTAGGGTTCAGGTTTACTATGTCTCTGGCATTTTTCTGATTACTTAGTGCATACCTCTGTTAAAAAAGAATCAAGGTTAAGCTGCATGATTTATATGTGACGAACCTATGTGAGGGCTTAATCATAGCTTGCCTCTCCAAGTATTCATAGACCCATTATCTGTTCAAAAACTTTGACCAATATAGATATCAAGTTAACGCCTGTAATTTTCCTGATGATCCTCCTTGTTGAAGATGGGGATAACATTTGTTTTTCTCCAATATTCTACTTGACTGAATTAAAGCCAAAATCATGTTATAATTTTATACTTGAAATTATACTCAGTTTAATTACTTCCATATAAGTGCAGAACTGCAGCAGGCATATTTCATTGGAAAATAACCTAAATCATTAGGATACATTTCTGAATAGGCAATTTCAAACTTTTGGTGACAATTGTTTGAAGTTTTAAGGAAAATGAGAATTTTACATTTCTAATTTAATATTGATGAAAACTACAGCTTGTCATCACTTTTGATTGTAAAATCTTGTTCTTTTCTTGTATCAATTTAAAGGGCGTTGGAAGATTTTATAAATCCAGAAAGAAACATATAATTACAACACAAACAGAACACAAATGTGTGCTAGATTCTTGTCGTGCCCTAGAAGCGGAGGGCTTTCGAGTCACTTACTTGCCTGTAAAGAAAAATGGCCTTATAGATATAAAGGTAAATGATTTACTTACAAATATTTGTACATCTGAAGAACAGTGCTGTTTCAATTTTTTGCTGTCTTCAATAGCCTTAGTATAGCTTTCTGCATAGAATTTCTTCAATAAAAACAAACAAAATGCTTATCAGGTAGAAGGTTAGAACTGATTGATGTTCAGGCTGTTAACCACTTCCAGTATATATAAGTATATTAATAAATGCAATTTAAAATATAGTAAGCTTGTTTTCACATTGAAATAATTTGATTAAATGGTAATGGTTTATTTGTTAAGATGCAATTCTAAGAATACTAAAGCCATACAGTATTCAATTTAATGGAACTGTTGAGTATGCATATGTAGAATTGCATCCAATAACATTCATTTGCTTGTTTGTTAAAACTTGCTGCTTTTTTACCTCAACAAGAATTTTGACCTGGGTTTCCATTTAAAATAGAAATTACAAAGTCGTCATAATTTTAAAGAGAGTAGGGAAAGCTTGAAAAATAGTTTCTTGACTTCTTTCCATATTTTTATCAGGTAGCCATGTTAGCTATGTAACAAAGTAATATTCTGCATGTATATATATTTCTGTTGTCTTGTGTTATATCTGCATTTGTGTATTTGAACCCTGGGAGGTATGCGGAAAGCTACATATGCTTTGTTCTGGGTCATATGACTAGGAGGGAAGGGGGCTTAGAATAGCAATCACCAACTTTCTGAGCCACTGCACAAATATCTCTCCCATAGGATACATTGGGGGATTTTTTTTTCTAGCCTCCAATCTAATCCACTCCTTTTCAAATTTTGTCTACTGCTCCGTATGTACTAGTCATCACTCTATTTTGTTCAGCTTTCAGAGAGTTATCCTGCTGAAAGACACAGTTCACAGATCCTTTATACAATTTTTTTCCAGCTTTAAAAGTTCAAGTGATCAGAATTTGATGGGCTATATGTTTTAGTACAGATATTTGTAGCCATTTTTTATCTTTCTAAATTTAATTCTGTATGGTGTATGTTATACTTCTAAAATAATTGTTTACTAGTGGAATCCATGGAAACCAAAAGTCTGTCAAACAATATTGTAATGTGGGAAGGGTAATGTGTAATTGTTTTCCTTGTTTTTAGATGTTACTTGACCCTTCAGAGGCAATGTATAACTAATTTCATTTGTATTAGGATTCATGAAGTATAGCAACCATTGTAGTTACTCCCTCTCTCTTGTGGAATGGTTATATTGTGGGGCCTGTATTATGGTGGCATGATGTAGACTGATAATTCAAATAAGGAAGATGTGTACAATATGTTTTTCTTAGATTGCCCAAGGCTATGCAAGGCTATGTCAAATTTGAACTGATAGAATGAACTTAGAATAAGCAATTTCAGTGGCCTGTTCTGAGCTTGACCCATTATATTTTACTTGTTTTGAACTTGAACTGGTTTGTAGATAACTAATTATTTCCCTCTTGTATGATTTTTACCAGGAACTGAAAAATGCAATAGAACCTGACACGAGCCTAGTGTCAATAATGACTGTAAATAATGAAATAGGAGTGAAACAGCCAATTGGTGATATTGGTACGTAGACATGAATTGTGATCTGTGTTCCAAATAATGGCCTGTGTAAAACATTGGAGGAACCATCATATATATATATATAGGCTAACCTGGTTTAATTAGTTAAAACTAATCACAATTTTATTACCGTACATACAGTCACAGTACAGGCAATCATTGATTTATAACAGCAATAGAGATTGGAAGTGTTGTTCTTAAGTAATGCAGTCATGAAGCATGACCACAACAATCCCTGAAGCCCCAGTTATCATTGTTTATTGAATTCTATAGACCTTAGCTGAGACAGTTTCCAGCCGGCTTCTCACAACCAAATCAGTGAGGAAGCAAGCAGGAAATAGCAAGTTTAGGTAGTTGGCCAGCTGGCTGGTAAGTGGCTGCTGCTGGGTGGGGAAGGGGTGCAAGGGTGCAATGGAAGCTTGGCAAGGCTTGGGGAGGACACATAAGGATGCAAAGGAAATGCAGTGAGGATTGGGGAGGGTGCAAAGGAGATGCCGCAAGAGTTGGAGGGTGCACAGGGATGCATAAGATATGCAGAAGGCACAGAGGCTTATGAAGGGTGCATAGCAGTATGCAAGTGGCTTGCACAGTGTAAGCACAGAGGAGTTGAGTGAGTGGCATGGTGGGGGACATTTACCCCAACAATTTGCGATCTCCCTGGATTCCCCATTTACTTTCTGGGAATGGCTTTCCCTTAGAGACAGGGAAAGGTAGCAAATGGCCATCACATGATAGCAGGACACTGCAACTGGGCGTAAATGCAAGCTGGTTGCCAAGCGTCCAGATCACGATTATGTGTCTGTGGGAGTGCTGGAATGGCCAGAACTCTGAGCATTAAACCGTGCCTCAGTTTATTGCCTCCAGCTTCTGTCATGAATTCTGCAAGTAAGTAAAATTTGTCTGTAGCCATACTGTATAGTGGCTGACTTCTCTATATAATACAAGAAAGAGATTGAGGCTAATGAACTATAGATAGGAGAAGTTAACTTAGAAACAACCAGGGGATATTTATTTATTTATTTTTCTGGTAACCTTTCTTTTAGAGCTTCTCATTCCAGAACAGATGCTAAACACAACACAGAGGGAAGTGAATTAGTTAGTGAGCTGCCTCCCTCCCTACATTAGAGACAGACACTTCCTATAAATCTGAATCAAGGAATTATATATAAGGAGAAAACAATTGCTTTGATTACTCCCCCAAATTATCCTTTGAAGATCAGTATTACTTTCTATACTTAAAATACTCATTTTAAGATGACATAAATACTTACACTGTGGGTTTTTTTTTAAATTACAGGTGACATTTGCAGTTCCAATAAAGTTTTTTTTCATACAGATGCTGCACAGGCAGTTGGAAAAATCCCTCTGGATGTCAATGATATGAAAATTGATTTAATGAGCATAAGTGGCCATAAAATATATGGTCCTAAAGGTATTAATATTTTGTGAGTCACTGTATTAAAGAAATAGTCATTATTGCATGGAAGTTTTAATTGCTGAGCTGTACTTCATTGCAGCTTCCCCAAGATTATGGAGGGATTAATACATGAAGTAAGATCTTATTTACTTTTTAGAAATATTTAAAGACTTTTGAAAAGGCAGTCACTTATTGTGGCATTATTTTAATTGAATTGTAGGATTTTCTTTGTTGTAATTCTTAAGTTTTTTATCCAGGAAAAGTATGTAAATATTTTAAAATTATGTTGAAGTATGATTTATTTTAAGGTAGCATTGATCCAATTATTCTGTATAATCTAGGAAGTATTTATTCAGCTCTTGGCTGCATCAATGCTTTACTACCAGTATTTAGCAGTGACTGAAAGCTAATACTCTCTTAAAGCAAACGGACAAAGAAGATTAAATAATTTAATTATTGCCACTTTAATTATTGCCACATAAACATAACCTGTCCCCAAGGTAATTAAACTGAAACTGCTAAAGATTCTTTGTCTTCTCTGTAATTTTGGATGTTAATTTCCCCCACTGACTTGTAGCCATGAAATTCAGTGTGAAATGCTAATACAATAAAGTCAGCTTGTTAGAAGTCCAATTTGCATTTCAGTGTAAATGAATGTCTTCTAAGCAATACAGTATTTCTGCAGCACTCAGAGCCTGACCTTTTGCATTATGTTTCTGTACACAGCTAGTCCTCAATTTACCACTGTTCATTTAGTGACTGTTCAAAGTTACAACAGCATTGAAAAATGTGACTTATATCGTTTTTCTCACAACTATGCAGCATCCCCATGGTCACATGATCACAATTCAAATGCTTTGCAACTAACTCATATATGACAGATGCAGCATCCCAGGGTCATGCAATCATTCTTTGCGTCCTTCTGATAAGCAAAGTCAATAGGGAAGCCAGATTCACTTCACAACTGTTTTACTAACTTAATAACTGTAGTGATTCACTTAACAACAGTGGCATGAAAGGTCATAAAATGGGGCAAAATTCACTTAACAAATATTTCACTTAGCAACAGAAATTTTAGGCTCAATTGTGGCTGTACGTTGAGGACTATTAGGGAGAGAGAGAATGAAGCTTTCTAAATCGGGTAACAGCTTGAATTCAGAAAAATTGTGTTAGCTTGCCTATTCATGTATCTTTTCCTTGTTTTTCCATTCTTTTTTTTCCTTTTCTTTTTTCTTCTTTTTTTCCAATCATGCACAAATTGTAAACATTTCAGCCTTTAATTTGGCATGGATCAATGAGTAATACACTTGACTTTTAGATTTCTGACACTATGTTTAGAAAAAGGTCTGCTAGTTAGAATTGCTAAATAGAACTAAGGACCCTGATTATAAATTATATTTTGCGTATTTTTAAACCCCTGAAATATCTTGAATTGAACAAAATTATTTGTGTGTTTTAAGGGGTTGGTGCAATTTATGTCCGGCGGCGACCAAGAGTAAGAGTGGAACCTATACAGAGTGGAGGAGGTCAAGAGCGAGGATTACGTTCTGGAACTGTGCCAACTCCATTAGTAGTTGGCCTTGGGGCAGCTTGTGAATTGGCACAGCAAGAAATGGAGGTAAAAAATGTGATTCGATTTCTCTGTATAGGTAGTCCTTGACTTACAGCTAGTTATTTAATTGCCATTTGAAATTACAACCTAGCTGAAATAAAGGACTTAGGATCCATATCTGATATTCCAACGGTTTTGCCCCCCCCCTCCCATGATCACATGACCACACTTCGGGCACTCAGCAACATGGCTGCATTTACCATTATTTGCAGCGTCGTGTGGCACTTACCTTTGGCAAAACTATATCCATAGTGAGCAATGGTTCACACTTAGATTGCCACATTCACTTAATGACTGCTGCAAAAAAAGGTGTAAAATCAGGCCAGTCATGTGACTGATCCATTTTATGACCATCATGACATAATGCGCAGGCTCCACTCTGGTCGTTGAAGACATACGTGTGTAGTCTATCCTTGGCATATTTAGGACGGTTTCTGCTTTTGAGATATTCTTAGCATAATTATTTAAATCGAATGTCTACAATATTATTATGTAATGTTCTTCACATTGAATTATTTTGATTTATATTTCTTAACATTTTTTCAAAACAACGCACAGTGCAATTTGTTGTAGTAGTAACTCAAAAGCAGTTATTTGTTGAACTGTCATAATTTGTTGGATGTATCTGTTATGTGTCTTATGAGCCATCCCATTTTAGTTCACAGGCCTTTTCTTACAATTTTCAGTCTTGGTACTGATAAGAAAAGAGGTTGGACAGTTTTTGTGATCACCAGTAATGAGGCAAATTCTATTGGATTTTTTTCTTTTTCTTTTTATAGGAGTCTCTGTTTTGCTTACATAACAACTCTAAATAAATCAACATTGCCTTTTCGGTAGTCATTATTATGCAGAAGCATAAGGCACACAGGTAGTTCTCAGTTAACAACCACTCCTTTAGTGACATTGAAAATTATGATGTGGCTGAATAAGTGGTTCTTACAAATCGGTCCTTGAAGTTTATTTATTTATATTTATATTTCTATACCGCGCCCTCTCCCCAGGGGAGAGGCTGGCACAGCAATCCTATGGTCATGATTCAAATGCTTGGTAATTGACTAGCCTTTATAACAATTACAGCATTCCATAAAGTCAGTGGGGAAACTAGCAGGTAATGTTGCAATTTGCTCCCACTCCCATCATGTTTTCTCAATGATCTCCACTGTGGAATATAAATCCTGGGGATCTTGTATTCGGTAGCTTGTGCCTGCCCAGAGCAACCCTTGTTTTCATTCCATTGCTTATCTTTCACCCAATGGGGTTCATGATGGGCCATAGTACCCACCTGTGTACTTGCTCATACTTTGTAGCATGCAGATCCCTGCCCAGCTACAATTGGGCCAGGCTACAGCACCCACCTGCCCATCCACACTCTGTTGAACTCACCCATCCACTGGCCTGCTTGCGAATCACCTAAGCCTGAGGAATGGCTTGTTGTGATTGGGACCTGCAACTTCTTGTCAGCTTTTCCATTGCCTTTGCTTGTTGGAAGCCAGCAGGAAGTCACAATTTGTGGTCATGTGAAATACTTAATTGATTGTTTGATTGATTAACTTTATATGCTGCCCATCTGATTATCAAGCAACTCTGGGCAGTATATACAGAAAGAAATAATGACCCATAATACTTGTTTAACAATAGAACTAATGTCACTGAGAATTGCTGTCACTACCTGATGCAGTGACATGACATCGTGCTTTACAACTGAATTGTTTAGTGATGTAAATTCCAGTCCCAATTATTATCACTTATCAAGGAGTATACTAAAGTAATATTACATGTTAATATGTGTATGAATTTTGATGAAAAAATGTGTGTTATTGATGATGCCGCATGTTATTTTCTATTTCTGTTTAATAATAAAAATATAAATGATTAATGAAGCAATTAGACTAAACTAGTCAAAGCTGAAATCCATTAGGATAAATCAATTTATGTTTGTTTCTTTTTTAGTATGACCATAAACGAATTAGCTTATTAGCTGATAGGCTAATCACAAAAATAATATCAGAAGTTCCTGATGTTATAATGAATGGAGACCCAATGCATCGTTATCCAGGTATAATTAGCAGAATATAGACCTTTGTAATTATTCAGGTATTGACTACACATATATTTAAAAGCATTTTTGTATCATTCATCTAAAATAAATCTGACTTATATGTCTAGAGCAAAATAACTGTTTTAGAACTGAACATAATTGCATAGTAGTTCCATGCAATCCTTAACCCCAAAAGACTACGGTGAAGTAATACAATTCTCATTCCTTATAGCTTCACTTCAGTGAAAACACCGTGTGTGTGTGTGTGTGTGTGTGTGTGTGTGTGTGTGTGTGAAATTAGAATTAAATAACTCCAACTAGTAATTTGTAGGATATTTGATATTGAAACATAATTCTATAGTGGTATCTCCATTACTACTAACTGGCTGTTGGTCTGTAATGTCCAGTGATTTATGAATTATACATTATTTTAATTATGTTTTATATCCAAAAATCACTTTGAAAAGGGGCAAGAATAACTCCAGTGTGTGGAAATGAGGAGCAGAGAAGCCTCTTATAGTCAAGGAAAATCTTGTTTCTTTTTTCTGTGCCACCTTCATTGCTATCTTCATAATGGACTGGCTCTTAAGAGTCTTATAATGATAGCTGCCGTATAACAGACTGCTTGAATATATAACTGCATTAATTTTCATAACTGCTGAATGGCACTTTGTAAAGAAGAATAGTTCTAAAAACTGGAAGTTGTTTTTAAGGCTATTAAATAAGCTGACTTTGCTCTGTTAACAATGCAGGCTGCATCAATTTATCATTTGCGTATGTGGAAGGAGAAAGCTTGCTGATGGCCCTGAAAGATGTGGCACTCTCTTCTGGAAGGTATAACTTTGTATGTAAAATGGCATGTGGTTCAGCTCAATCCTGATTATCCGGTTTGTAATCCGGTTTGTAGCCTCGTCATCATGTACTTTTCCATCATAGCCTGCCTTATCTCCCTCGGGGCCTGCAAGGACCCTTAGAATGCTATCGTATTCAAGGTCAGACCTCATTCGCCTGCGGGAGACTCCTCTCTCGCAGGCCTGGCCCCCAGATCTAACACGGGCCCACCTCGAGGATGGACTGATTGCTCCTGAGAGGTGGGCGAA
>JAPKID020007830.1:0-10121 GCA_026931265.2 Tropidonophis doriae
AGGCTATACTGCTTCCCTTTTGCCTTTCAGCTCCATCCTAGGAGCCTTCCGGGCAGAAAACCATTTTTGCTGATAAATAAATGAAGGAAGACTAGTATAGATCTTTTTTCAAGCTATTTAGCTCTCATCAACCAGCCATACCCTTACTGGGATTCGAACCTGGGCTGTTTTTAAATATTAGACAGTTATATTAACCTCTAAGCCACAAGCTCTCCTCCCTTATCAGCTGAGCCAAGGAAATGATTAAGTGGTACGTCAAAGCACCTGGTATACTTAAAAATTATTTATTTATTTATTTAGTCATGTTTATGTAGTGTATATTGAAGCTGGAGATCTTTTGGGAGCAGTATGCAATGAAATTTCATTTTAATGTATGCCAGTTAGTGTACATTCAAAGTGACAATAAAGTTAATCTAAGTCTAAATCTAATCCATTGATCTACTCTAGTTTCACAGATACATGTCTGACTATCAATTTGTGGTCATTATTCTTTCAGAACATAGGTGTGTTGCTTTGAGATTCTTCTTGGATGTTAATCTCCTGATATTAAACATGGTTTGTTTTAAAGTTTTTGTTCCCTGTCTCCATGCCTGATAAGAGAATTCTAGGGAGCTTACAGTAAATGTATAATAAAATTACTGTAAAGTGCAGAAATAATAAATGAACAAGCAAAAGCGATCCTATACACATAACACATAACAGTAAGCAGTTCTACAAACCACAATTCAATGAATTGGAATGAAACTGATAACACACCAATTTGATAAATAAGAAATGGCCCAGGTTTCCTTATCATATAAAGTTGAAGTATAAACCCAGACATTGTGATTAAGAGTTGATTTTATATTAATTCCATAGAGTTGTTGGCTACTGTGGCTATGTAACTGTGAGACCATTCTTAATGATATCAACTGAACTAAATTTCATTATCTTTATTCACAATAACATTAGAGGCAATTATGCATATTGATTTTTATCATACTTGATTTTAAATATGATTGTATTAATATGGGTATCTACTCTAGATCAGGGGCCCCAACCTTTTTGGCACCAGGGACCGGTTTCATGTAAAAAAAATTCTGCAGACCGGTGGGAGCCTCCAGCGGGTGAGTTGAGTCATGTGGGCCGTGCGCGCATTCGGCGGTCATGTGCAACCGGGCGGGAAAGCTGCCAGGAGTCCCAGGCGAAGGATCCTTGGCTGGGGCAGGGAAGGACAGGCTGCATCCCGGGCAGGAGGACCTGGCAGCCCCTTCCCCTCGTGCAGGGCCAGGTGGTGCCCCAAGCCCCCCAATGCAGGCTGTTGCCCCCATCCTGCCCCCGGGGAACACCCCAGCCAGCCTCCAGGATAGCAGAGTGTTTGGTACACTTTCCTAAGAGTTGCTCTACTCTCTCCGCTGTTCACTCCGGCCACGGACCAGCACCAGTCCGCGGCTTTGGGGTTGGGGACCCCTGCTCTAGATAGTTTTTAGAAATATTATGTTCCTATAATAAATACTTTGAAAGAGTACTACTTATTTCATAACCCAGTCGTAAAATTCAGCCGGTCTTATCTGGTTTGGGAGAACCGGTAGTGCTGGCTGCGGGAGGCTCTGCCCACCCACCTGGATATCATCACACATCATTTTTGACACTCTGCGCATGTGAGGGTGCTCACATTTGCAAACCAGTAGCAAAGGTAAGTTTGTTTCACCCTCATAGCCTATAATTTTTCATTAGTATCTGATTGTTTACCACGCAGTACTACAGAGGCCTTGGCTTTACTCACTAGGCCTTAGATTCTTATATTCTCAAAGACCTTTGGCTATATATACATACAAAAATGTTCACTTTCAGGGATTGTGTTTAACAAACTTTCACATTTTTATAAGCTGGTAATATCTTGAACTCCAGTTCTACCTCCCATTATTTCATTGGCTGAAGAGCAGAGCAAGTTTGATGAAAGCCAGAAACTAGTGTTGGCTTTTGTTAAGGAATTCATGAAAGTCTCTTTAAATCGAGCATCTCCAGGTGTATGAGAGTATGTTTACAGTATTTGTCTGGATAGCATACAATTCCAGTTTGAAGTTTAAAGCTAAAAGAAAGAAGACATTGCCATCCTTTCTCATACCTTTTAATAAAACTGTATGCCTTTTTATAACATTAGTTAGTTTGAAAAGGTGCTACCAGAATCCTCCTGATTTTTGGCTAACATCCTAACATACTTCTCCCCCTACAATGCTTCCAAGTGCTAAACATTTACATTTTTAATCCTTTTTATTATAGTTTCCAGACACGCATATTACAAAATACTGTCAAACTGGGGCAAAACTACTATTACTTTAGTCAGGTTTGTCTAGGAAAATATTCACTCACCAGCTTACTAGAGAGTGCCGGGTTTAAAATTAGAGCCTCTGCAGCTGGAAAGGTTTATCTTGTGTATTCAGTTTAACCCTTAAGATGGAATGTTGTGACTATTTCATTGCTTTTTGTATTACACGATCAGTAGGTTTATTCTAATTACATATATAGTAGCTTGAATGTATTGTTTAAATGTATAATTAAAAAAATAGAAAATTAAGCATGTTGAAATTAAATTGTTTCCATTAGCTCTTGCCCCTTATCAGTGAAGTAAATTCAATGGAAGACTACCAAGATGATGAGAAAAACTGGAAATTATGTCCTACAAAAAACAATTCAAGGAATCAGAATGTTTCAGCAGAAGAAAACTGAGAAATGATAGAAGTTTTTAGATATCTAAAATGTTTGACATAAAGAATGGAATACACTTTATCACTAAATGTTTGAGGGCCAGAACAGAATCACTGGATTGAAACTACAGGGAAGTTCTTTGAGTGAGGAATTGTCCTTTTACAGTTTGACTCACCCCTCATCAAGAAGCCATTGCTGGACCCACCATACCCAACAATTTCCATCCAGTATCTCACATCCATTTCTTGGGGAAGGTGGCTCTACAATAGCTTCAGAGGGCCTTGGACAAAGCAGATTACCTGGATCCTTTCAAACAGGATTGAGACCTGGGTATGAGACAAACTCCACAAAAAGGTATGCCCATATCTCATACCATTATGGCTATTCCATAATTTCTGGATTATATGCTTGAATTTGCATTGATTTAAACTGGAAAACAAAGTGCCATAGATTTCTGCAGTTACAAATATCTACAAAATAAATCTGTTGGGAGATTTATTAGAGGCGATAGGGAGCCAACTACAATTCAGATGTTTCTGAGTTACAACTTCCAATAGCTCCAATCAGCACAATCAAACCTGAAGGATGGCACAGATTAGGCATAAAATTCTCCGCATTTAGCTTAATAAAAGATGTAGAAAGCAAGGTTTTGCCATCACATAAACCAACCATTTTATTCTGAATTTTGTATTGTAAGTATGTTGTCCCTAACACATACAAAACCAGAAATGAAAAACAAGGCAGAAAACTCCTATTTTTAGTATTTTTCTATCTCTCTCATACTGCAATCTTGACTTCTACAGATTTTAGTTCCATAGGGCTCCTTTTTTGGAGCAAACTAAATTGTTCTTTGTTGATGGTTACTGTAGTATCCGTCTAATTTATTTGTTCCAAAATACATTGCATTTTCTTGTTCTCATGGCTAGCAGTTAGCGTGAGCAACACTTTTTAGCTGAAACTATCTGAGGTCTGGTTTCTGTCTGACCAAGAAAGTAGTGAGAATGGAATAAAACCAGAAACAATAACTTTTAAAGATGATTCCATGTGATTTAGGCTTTTATGGCAAAGACCTGGAGCTATTGGCACAGGCATCCCACCAAGAGAGTCTTTAATGAATTCTTCCTTGTCTCTTTGGTGAACTTTCATACACTAACACATTTCTATTATCTGTGGTACCGTGGTACTGAAGTTGAATTGTTTTTCCAAAGAATAATAGCTATTGTTCTTTTGTAGGGCCAAGAGAATCCTGCCGAGAGAGGGGTCAGGACATGTTCAGCCAATAAGACAAACCTCAAGCTGAAAAAGTTGTCATGTTCTCTAGACTGGAAACCGAAAGACTCGTGCATAGACGTCGTAGTGTGTAGCCCTTACGCTGCTTCATATCTAGGCTGAGAGCAGCTTCACAAGCAGACAACCTGATAATAGAAACATCTGAAATCTAAAGCAGACTATCTTTCTAATACAGAGCTTATGGTTGGAAAGGATAGGACAAAACTGTGTAATATCATGCTCATCTCAAGGGAAGCAATGGGCTGGTTTCATAAGACACGGTAATCTTGAAAGATTTGGTATGCAAACAGTTCTAAATATCTAAAGCATATCTAAAGAAACTATCAAGAGGGTGAGGGTTGAAAATGTGAAGCTGGGAAAAGGGAAGGCTGAAAACAAAGCAGTTTGTTATGAAAATGCTATGGAAGTAGTCATAATAATAAATAACCTGAAGAAAAAAGACATCTTCCACTCCTTTGCATCATAAGGCTGGGGAAAATGGAACCCAGCATTTAAGTCTTCATTGTGCTTAATCCATAGAGCATAATAGAGCATCCATTGAGCACAGGTCAAAATGGGCAAGAGGGCAAATGTGATGTCACAAGCCAAGCACAACCCCTTCTTAATGTGCATCCACACACACATGTATAAAATGCTTTGGACTAGGGTCAACATGATGTGTCTGCCTTTTCATATAAACACACTGTGTGGATGTTCCTGTTACCATAGACAAGTATGGGTGGATTGATGGATTGATGGATTGCCAGATCGGGACATACTGGCCCAGTAGGTGATTCTTTTTCTCATGTAAGTTGCTGTGGCCACAATAATGACATTTATTCTCATTTTCTTGTGAGAGCAAAGAGTTTTAGAAATTATCATTGAAGGTATCTGAGGACACCTTTGGCATACGGAAGGGCAATCATCTACATGTAAATATTTTACGTCAAGCTGTCTTCCTTGATGTTAAAGCTGTCTATAGGTGCTTCAATGTCATGCAGGCATTGCTGGAAAATGATTGATTCAGGGTCTCCTTGCACAGAAAAGCTGTTCTCCTAAAATGGTTCCCTGGAGTCAGACTACATATTTGTTCATTTATAGTAACTATTTTTTGTCATAATTGTGAAATTGGCCACAGGTTGGTATAATGCATGGATAAAAAGAAGCAAAGTTTGAGAATCAACTTGGCATTGGGTGATAGGCCTGCCAAATGGAAGATTAAAAAAAACCTAAATGGATGAATACTGCAGTTAAAAAACAATGTGTTTTTGCTTCTTTTTCAAAAAAGGGTCCTTCTTGTAAGTGCCAGGGTATAACCTTTGCGTAGCCCAGAAGAATAGAATGGTCCTTTGGCTAATTTCATGTAGATGAATTTCAATGCTCTTAGGTAGAAATCCATTTTAAAGAAAGAGTTCTGTACTTCTCTGCTGCTTGGAAAAGAGGAGGCATAGCTGGGGGCTGAGGATGAAACAAAGGCAACTTCATGAGAAAATGTCATAAAAAGCAGCTACTGCGACATATCCGTTGCATGATAAAGGGGATACAAGGATAAGGCCAGTTAAGACGCCATCAGAAAGAAGAAAAAGAAGTAATCAAGGGGGGGAAATGGGACTTCTAATCCACTTTTGATTCTACAATACATATATATTGAGCTATAGTTGTGCAGTGGTCAGAGTATGCTTACCTACTGGATCTTGCCCTTCCTAGCTTCTTAAGGCAGCTAGAAGGGGTTGGTTTTCCAGATCTGAAAAGTTCTTTATGGGAAAGGAGATGATGACATTAGGCTAGAAAAAGAGCTATGGTGGGCCCCTTCTTCTATAGAGGTCCTTTCTGGATCTAAGTTTGATCAATTATCAACTTGTCTCCAAGCTTCTATTTTTTGGCAAAGGTTGTTAAGGTAGTTGTTCAGGTCCAATTACAAAGTACTCTAGAAGAAGCAATTATTTGGTCCTGAATCAGTCAGAATTCAGGTCTAGAACAGACATAGTAATAAACGCTTTTGTTCTGGCAGGGATACTGAACGTCTCCTGATCCAGTTGGATTTTTCAGTGGCCTTCAATACTATGGAATGTTTCTGAACTATTTGCAGGTGTTAGGAATTGGGAGGATTACTTTACAATGGCTACTTAAAGTTCTGGTGTTAACTATAAAATCCTCTAAGCATGGCTCCAAATTACCTATAGCATCTCCCCACTGGAATTGATCTGATTGCCCCAACTATGGTTGGATTAGAAATTGATTGGAATACATGTTAGAATGTATTTTATATTGCAACAACTACATAATTATTCAGCCAGTAGATGGCAGTATTTAGTTTGCATCTAATGGTTATAATCTATGTTTCTTTATGTTCTGGAGGAGAATTTCCTGTTACAGTTAAAATCATTAAGCAGTAAGGCTCATGGTAACTGTCACGGTTGATCTCCTTTAGGACTGACCATTCTAGACTTTTCCAGCACAATAATTCAAAGGCCTTAATTCTTTGGCGCTCAGCCTTTCCTATGGTCCAACTTTCACAGCCACACATTGCAACTGGGAAAACCATAGCCTTGACTATACGCACTTTTGTTGGCAGGGTGATAATTCTGCTTTTAGTATGCAGTCTAGAGTTGTCATTTACTAATCTGTATGGCTATATAATAATCCTCCACTATCATTTCTATATTTTCTAACAGTTCTCCATTTCCAGAAGGTCAAGGAGGCAATGCTCAGAGATTGAAAATGACTATTTTCAGTGGCAGTACATTTGTCTGCTGCTAGCTACCTTGGCTATTTTCCAGAAAAAGCTGAAGCAGAGGTATATTTCAGTGTACCTCTAGGCTACTGGGAGTTGAGTTTAGCCTATGTGATGGTACCATACCAGAGGCGGTATTCAGCCAGTTCTGACCAGCTCTAGCAAACAGGTAGCAGAAATTTTGAGTAGTTCAGAGAACCGGAAAATATCACCTCTGGCTATCTCCACCCCCCGTCTATTCACTGCCTCTCAAGTCCCAGCTGATTGGAGTCCCAGCTGGGTCTTCTTCTGTTGCCCTGCACAGGGTAAGGAGCTGGAAAACAGGTTAGCGGAGTTGGGTAGAAATGGAGATTTTACAGTATTCTTGCCCTGGAGTGGGGTGGGAAGGGAGATTTTTCAGCATCCTTCTCCCAGGAGTGGGGAGGGAATGGGGATTTTGCAGTATCCTTCCCCTGCCATGCCCACCAAGTCATGCCATGCCCACAGAACCGGTAGTAAAAAAAATTGAATCCCACCACTGTTAACTATACTAAGTGGAAGAGTGGTTAACTATAACTAAGTGATTAACTATACTTGGGGAAGAGTGACGCTATATAATCATTGTTGAAATGTTCTCTGACTCTGTCATTTTCATAAGATGAAGCCATTTCTCTGCTGTTGTGCTCATAGGAAAAGTAATGCACCGTCAGCTGCCTGTTTAACATCAGCAGACTATTTCTCAGTATCAGTGGGCCTATCCAAAACTTTTAAATGCTAAACACACATGCTGGAAAAGCCGAGAGATTTTGAATATGAAAACTAACCGTGGAACATTAAAAGATTTTAGCTAAATTAGAATCTGATGGCTACTGAGCTATATCCTATATTCAAAGAGCTCAGATACAATAAACAGCTTAATTCGAGAGAGAAGGACAAATATAATAATTCATAACAGATTCCTCCTTGGCTGAAGCTAAGTCCCTTTGACACTGCAACAAATCCTCAAAAACAGTTCAAGCTCATTTATGGTTGTCTTCACTGCTGTAAAATATAAAATATTGGAAACGATGACAAAAAACCCTAACAATTGTTGCCTTACCCCATTTGCCACAAGACAGAGTTTTCTTTTAAAGAAAGACTTCACATTTTTCTTAGAAGAACTAAATAAAATGCATTGGAAACATAACACATGAAGTTCATCTTTACTGCAGGTTGCATGCATTTATGGAGAGCTTGGTATCCACCGAACTTGGTTTTCTTGCAAAAATCTCATTACTTTCTTATGTAACAATGTCAATGCTTTGACACAAAGGAGGGCTCTTTATGTGTGACAACTTGTCATACCTGTCTTGATGAGTTTATGAGCCTGATTCTGAATGATCCCCCTGGCTTGATTTGCTGTATAGATGGTTTCTATCTATTTTGTTGGTTCTCCCTTATAAACTGGTTGCTGGGTGTAGAATAAGGATATCCCTCCAAATGGTTTGCATCTTTCTTGGCCCTTTGTTAGTTTGTAGACTATGTTTATCTCTATGTGTCAGTTAATGGCTTGTCTATCAGAAAGCCAGGCTTCTAGTAATTGTCTTGTGTTCTTAGACTTAGCTTTATTTAAAATTGGTTTCCAATTGGATTTGTGGTTAAAGCTGACTGTGTGTTATCTCGTCTATTTTACAATTGCTTTGTATATGGAAATCTGCTACCAATCTGCATTGAGAATCCTTTTCTTGACACCTGTACCATTAAAGAATTGTCCAAGTAAATTATGATTTTGAAGATACACTTTGAAGAGCAATAAATTGTGCCTCATTGCAGATGAGCTCTCTGCCCAGGTGAGCAGACGGTGCAAAATATACCATACTGTGTTTGGCTGAAGAACAGAACAAATGGCCAAGCACAATCCCAATAAACCTCTGTTTTGGAAAAAGTTCAAAAATGTTGCCCAGACTCATAATGATACCTTTCTTCCTGAAATAACAGCTGAATACAATTTATGTTGTAATGTTATCTCTTATAGTTTGCTCCAACAGTTAATGCATGGATGGATAGATTTAAAATCAGACTTTCATTTTAAGATCTTGGCTCCATTGCCTTTAAATTATTATGCATTCTTACGCGAGGAGGATATAGGGACATCTTTTAAAAAAACACTGATGACCAATATGTTCTGAAAGTCCCGATTGCAAAACTTGTGGAATTTCCGTCTTATAAGCACAGTGTGCTCAGATGCTTTAGAGGAAAAAATTATATTGTAGTGGAAATTATTATATGAAAATAAGTCAGCAAGACTGAAATTCTTTTCATTAATAGTTTATTAATGTTTAAAATCATATACAGCTAACAATGTGCAAAACAATAGAATACGACTTGTCTAATTGAGTATCTGTCAAACTTTCCCTCTCTCTGTCTCAAATCATGTAATTAGGTCCTACCTCTACAAAAATGAATAGATATTAAAAATGAAAATACTGAAAAATCAGTAAGAAAGCATTAGGGTAAGGATAGCAATAGAAACAGCACTTAGACTTACATACCACTTCACAGTGCTTTACCGCCCTCTCTAAGCGGTTTACAGAGTCGGTATATTGCACCCAACAACCTTGGAAAGATGGAAAGCTGCGTCAACCTTGAGCCTGGTGAGATTCGAACTGCCAAAATTGCAAGCAGCCGGCAATCAGCAGAAGTAGCCTGCAGTACTGTATTCTAACCACTGCTCCACTGCACTCATAGAAGCTCCTGTAAAGCCACTTTGAGGACTAGTCTCAACATCTGATGAATGAAGTTGCTTGAATTTATTTTGAGTTGGACTCCAGCCATGCAAGTAGAGACTGGGATGATCAGCTTGGCACATTTGTTGGAATTTAATCTGCATAGGGTTAAGACTCTGATCCTGGGAATTTAGGTCCCAAATAAGGATAAGGTAAAGTTCTACAAAGAAATGATCTCCCCATAAGTAGATAGAACTTCTGAGAAATTAAAATTATACAAGGTAAACTACCAAAATCTTTTAAAAAATTTGATGGACACTTTATTGCTTGTTGAAGAGAGTGTATTTCTTTTTCTGAAAGATACAGATCTTTTTTAAGAATGAATATGATTTGTATTTTAAAGAATTTGTTTATTAGGGTTCAAAAAGTTGAGACATTACCAAAGATATTTTCATATTATAAGGTAGTGAGTGTGGTTTTAAATTGAAACCCAATTCTTTCATATGTAAGTTTAATGAAATGCTGTAACAGAAGGAAGCAAGAGTAGAGAATTGTAAAATTAAACAGTTTTTTTAAAAAATAACCTTAGTACAGATATAAGAATGGTTTGGAATGCAAGCAAAGTTTTCATGAGAATTACTTTATACTACTTAACAATAAACTCAAAAGAGGCAACAGAAAGCACAAGCTATTTGAGTTATATAAAATAAAAGAAGAAGCATTAAATACGTTTTAATCTCATCAAC
>JAPKID020007832.1:0-10120 GCA_026931265.2 Tropidonophis doriae
GAGTTCTCATGTTTCAATTTCATCAACAAAGCCTTCTGTATTTGTTGATATCTGGTCAAATATACCTTATCTTCTTGCGCTATATCCTTTGAAGGGGAAAGTTAGATACATCAAACTGAGAAAGTTGTTAGTTAAGATGAGCCAGGAATTTCCTGCAAGTACCATGCTTGGCAGAATTTCTCTCCCAACAGATATCAGGGTAATTAAGTTTCCTATCACTATTGCTCCATGCTCTTTGAAAGCTCTGTGATTTGCTTTTGGAAGACATTGTCCACATCTTCTTGGTGGGGAGATGAAAATGAACACTAAACTAATATGGATTTTATTCATTTATCCTGTTTTAACACTTCAATGAATAAGGTTTTAAACATTAAATACAAGATCTTAAAAAATCAACAATATATCAATTTTTTGTTTATTGGATAACCAGAGAATGTTTAAGAATGACTGGCTATTGCAAGTATAAAAGGGATAAGGGGACATATTATATTCTCATATTTCATATGATATCCAATTCAGATTGCCTCATTATTTGGGTTTACTAGCTCTCTGTTTGCTAGATCTATTGCTAATCAACGAATTATTCTTAGAAGTTGGAAAAATAATGTGAGACCAGATTATTTAGATTTATTCATTTATTTATTTATTTATTTCCCATTTTACAATCCAAAGCAGCTCTGGGTAGTATATAAATTTATAATCTTGGATTTCAGATTTCTGTTTGCTTTCAGTTGGTGCAGACTTTTTTTTATATAATGGAAAGATTGATAAATATTATTTTAGGTGCTCAAGATTTAATGATATGTTTAAAAGCTAGCCTGTATAGTTATATGCATTATAACACGTTTGTATCAATTCTTTTAATTTCTGTTAGTTTGCATTTATTTCTATTTTGTTATGAAATATTAACCCTTACCATTCCCACACATAGCATCCTTGAAGAAAACAATACAAGGGGATGAGCTTTTGAATGCTTCCATTACTTCCACATCAATCACACATGATGAAGCAACTGAGACAGGTAGTGTTTTGGGAGTTCCAGAATTGATCTCAGACTCTCTTTGCAATGAGAAATCAGTGACAAATAGCCAAAATTGTCTTTGGTCTGGAGAAACGCTGCCCATTTCCTAAGGTTGAAAGGAAAAAATAAATAAATAAAATGTTAAAGTTCAAGAAAAGTATTTTCTAACCAGCATAAAATTAAAGACAGATGAAAGAATAAAGAATCATATGAAAACTTTAATTTAGCTAGCAGCATTTTAATCAGATCACATGCAGACTACTGAAGTTCAGGGGAAAAAAATTGCCAAATTTTTATGGCACAATTTTATTCTATTTAGAGTGATTTTAAGATAATGGCTGTACATCGTTTCTCTTCTTCCCATATCTTACCCTTAATCACCACCACCCAAGCTCAAAATATTGGCTAAAATTTATATTGTTTCATATAGACATATAGAATCACTAGATCTTTTGTAAATCTTAAGAAAATCAGGAGGTGATTATGATTGTACTCCAGCTACAGTATAAACAGAAAGACATCCAGGTCCTGTATATATGCTGAGATACGATCAATAATCAACATTGCTGCCTATTGGTTGTAATAAATCAACTATGTCATATAACTAGATTTGAAACTTAGAAAGTAAAAGGGTGGGTGCTGTACCACCATATTCAAAGTTGCTAAACATTTTCATTTAACAACCACAACTGGGACCACTCTTGTCACTATGGCATGTAGTCATTAAATGAGATATCAAATGACTGTGAGGGATTTGCAATCTCACTTCTGCCGTAATCATTAAGAGAATCTCTCACAGTCATTAAGCACAACGTCACAGGTTTTTAAGAAGAGATTTGAGAATCATTTGAAATATTACAGGGTTTCCTGCTTGTTAGACTAGAAGACCTCCAAGGTCCCTTTCAACGCTGTTTTTCTGTTAACTGCAATTTTAACTGCCAGGCTTTCTGTTGACTCTGCTTGTTGAAAGCCAGCTGTAAAGTGTGCAAACGACAATCACATGACCACAAAACATTATGATCATTGTAAATACCTGCTGGTTGTAAAACATCTGAATTTTGATCATGTGTGACTGTAGGGGTAATGCAATAGTCATAAATGCAAGGACTGGTCATAAAGTCATTTTTTAAGTATACCTTTGAATAGTTGCTAAAGAGGGTAGTTGTTAAGTGATGTTTACCTGTAGCAATTCGACACAGCACAAACCATTGCAACCCATCTTACTGGTCAAAGTGAAAGTTCCTATATTGCAGGTATGATTTGCAGCACTGTGAGTCCCCTTTTGCAATTTCCAGAATCAACCCTACTATAACGGTTTAAAGTAAGTAAAATTTTGAAGTGAAAAATGCCAATAATACCTGTAAATTCTAAATTTCACTTTTTTGTTAGTTTTATATCTTGCTTTTCCTCCAACAATGCAATGCAGCATACATGGTAATCTTTTTTCCAATTTTATTTGAATAACAATTCTTTAAAGTAGGTTAGGCTGAATCGTGAATGGTAGTCATCCAGTCAAATTCAATGGCTGAAGATAGATTTGAACATTAATCTCACAGATTTATTCCAATTCCCTAAGAAAAATTCTGAGCTTATCCAATTTTTACACGCAGAGAAGTTTCTGGCCACTAAAAAGCATTAAGTCCTGCCTGCAACTATGAATAGTTCACCCTTAATTAAGGTTTAAATATAAATGTTTCCTTATATGCATTGCTTTTCAAATGTCACTTTGAGAATTTCATAATTATTGAGCAATTCAAACATGCTGTATGATGTGATGCCTTTGACTAGTATTATTTTGAAATTTTAAACAATTATTATGTGTGTTTTTTTCTTTGAATAAAGAAAATACCAGAAGCATTATTCCTATACTGTGTAATGTGTTCCATTTTCTTGGTAGAAACTCTATAGATATAAACATGGAAGTTTTCTTCCTGGGTACATTTCAACATTTTTCAAGGATGCATACAAACTAAATGATTCATAAAAGGTAACAGGAGAAACAAAAACATCTATCTAGCAACATAAATATCCTATTTGGGACAGGAAGATAAATACATTCAATAAAAGACAAAGGTCATCAAAATAGATGACGTAATAATGAAATTGCTTACCGTTTGTACCTCCTCCTATACCCAAAGGGTTTCAGCTTTGTAATAAGAAATTCGCTATTAAATAGTGAATATAAACACTGAAAGGTAGTAAAGATGCTGCAGAATTACATCAGATTAAAATTTCGTTCAACTTTTACCGTTTGACATTTTTGTCATTCTTCAAGATTTTGATATAAAATACTTAAGCACACTTTCCTTAAAGTAAGACATCTCAGAAATCAAAGAAACATGTATAGATTATACTATTAAAGGCTTTGCGGTGTACCAAAAGGTGTTATAAAATATCCATAAATTTAAAACTGTTTAGATTGAAATAGTGATGCTGCAGTTGAATTTAAAATAACAACAAGTGAGCAGGATCACGATCTCCCTTTTCTTCTAAGTACTTCTGCCATAATTCACCCATTTTCACAGAACCAAATGGCCCTTTCCAGGAGCTAAGAGTTTGCTATTCAGAGTTCTATTGGCATACACTCAACTTTACAGATACTTCCACTTATAGTAACATTATCAATTAGTCTTAAAATATCACAGTAACACTTTCTATTAACAGATTTCTATAGATACCATATCTCTTCAGAATCAAGAATATTAGAGCTTTAATCTGATATTTGCATTTTATTTTTCAAATAATTGTATATTAATTTTACTTATGGTCTCAAAAAAAAAAACCCAGTGGAAAATATGTGACAAAAAAGGTTAAAAAACTGCAATGTATAATTTCTTCAATCTTGTTTTACTGCTGTTCTCATTTCAATTGTTAATTGTTAATTGAATTTTAATTATTTTAAAGACATAAAGCAGAATCCCTAGAACACTGAATTGGTAACCTTTAGATTCTGACCAACAAGACTGTCAGCCAGAAAGCAAATAACAATAAGTCATTTTAAAACCATCATCTTCCTGTATGTGTGTCAATTTGTTCTGAACAAAAAGGACAGAACAGACAAACAGCAGCAGGATTGAGTTATATGTGACAGTACAGTTCCCCGAGCCCAGATGGAATATATTTCCTCATTTTCCTTTCGTACCATAATACTTATTCTGAATAGTAATAATAAAAAGACAATATTTCCATTTCCCAATTCAAGTGAGGAACTCTGGAGGAGTTCTGATTTTTAAAAAAAAGACAAAAGGAGATTTGACTCTTAAACACGAAATGTAGTCGGAAAAGATTATTTTTCCTGGTATGAATTAGTCTGCAAAAGAATTTAAAACCGAACCAAGGTCTTTCCCTCATATTTTATGATATAGTACACTTGTATGAAGGACATATCCTTGCTAGCAGAGATTGAACTAGTAAACAAGTTCCAGCCCTGACATTTTATTTCTGGAACAGTTAACCTAGGTGAGCTTGTTTACATTTTCCTAATTTCTGGACTTCATTCCCAATAATGGTCTATCTTTTTTCTATTTTGAAGATGCTGATAAAGTAGAATTAAGTGACTTCTATAAAATACTACCTACAATTAAATAATTGAACTAACTTTGCCAGTCAGTTGCAGAATTCTGAATGACTTTTTAAATGTTTTGTATTAATTAAAACAAAATTAATGCACATGTGAAACAAAATCACTTGGGATGTTTCTAGTACAAAGGCTATGCTTTAAATTTGTGGAAACTGAGAATGTAGGATCAAAGAAGCTTAAGAAGGACTATAAATTTGAAAAGCTGTACTACAAATCAACAGTGTTATTATACAATTCTAGTCTTCCCCTAAGCCTACGGCAACTTTGTGCATGGCCACCCGAGATGGTGAAAAAAAAATCTTAATAGGGAGTCAACTACTTACAAACTAGTGGTGTCTACCAACTGTTTGGTCCATTAGACTGGGACACAGCAGGTATTACAACTAACCAAGACTGATATGTAGCCATGTTTGGACACAATTAACTTACTTTTATTTGTAAAAATTCGTTAATTGCCTTATTGAATTAAAATCAATTATTTTCTTAGTCTCCTGCACTAGTTATTCTTGACAGATTTTATCTTTGTTATTGACTATTAATGTCTATAAAAATGGGGTTAACCCTATCTATCTATCTATCTATCTATCTATCTATCTATCTATCTATCTATCTATCTATCTATCTATCTATCTATCTATCTATTTCATTCTGAACTGTCCATCTGCTCTGCAGTGGGTAGTTTAAAGTGAATAAAATTATCAGAGAGAAGCATGCATGTTTTATTTGTGGCCAATCATCCCAGAAATTCTGAGAAAGAATACAAACATATCTTTATAGCTGGATTACTCATGAAGATCTGATTTAAGGATTGGGATTATGGTTTTAAAAGATTTGGAATAGGAGAATATAACAGAGGTATGCAAAATTCTGTGGTTGAGCTGTGGAATTTTTATTTTCCCCCAACAGGTATCATTTTTTCTTCTGTTCCACTCAAACAGAAAAAAATTGAATATTCCTGGGTGGTAAATGTAATTCTGGAAGTGGATTATCCAAAATTGGAAGTAACTGTATATTTTGGATGCTGCCCAACTACTCTTCTATGGACAGTTCATGGTGAGTCACTTATAGAAATAGACTACACCCCTCTGGATTTTATGATCACATTTAGAATATAATATATAATTTTGGTTAATATATCTCAAAAAGGATATAGATCTATTATAACATTTGATGCACCAGAACGTCCAAATTCAAAGCCACTTAATATCTTCATGAAAGGGCTAATGCTTTCTTGTCCGGATTATGGGCTTTGCAAAAGAATCTGATTGATTGTTATGAAAGGGTCATACTTTTAAAGATGCACCGTGGGTCTCTTCCAGCAGTTCTTCAAGCCAATGTAAACTAATTTATCATCACACAAACTTTTGTGAATTATAGTACAGTTTAACAGATAATTGGAGCACAATCCTAAAAGAAGGAGTTTAGATGTACACCCTGCTGTTCATGGGACAGTATCTTTTAAAGTAGGAGGAAGAGAGATGGTTACAGGAAATGAAAAACACTGGGGGTGACATATAAATTGTCTTAAACATTGCCTTAAATTCAAAAAAAATGTTTGTTTAAACTCCCTCTACTTTACAGTAATGTAAATGTAGAGAAGTCACTGAACAGCCTATTTTTCCTTTTCCTAGGAATAATATCCTATTGGCAAATCTGAAGTTTAGGGATAAAATAGCCATCATGAACATGCTTAGCTGCAGGGACTGAGGATTTTCCAGATGTACAGCTAATTTCAACACAGCTTGCTGGTGTCTTGTATTAAAGGCTTCCAAACATGAAGCAGATGTAACCAGAAGGCATACAAATTATGCGAGAACCCAAAAAGTCTGGAGCAATGCTTTCAGAAGACAATTTTCTTCCTTTCTGTTAAAAGAGCTCACTCAACTATCACAGATTCATAAAGCTAAGACAACCATTATTTAACTCATGAAGAAAAATATACTTTATTGCTTAAAAGCAACTTAATGTTTAAGTTGTTTTTTCATGCCAGATAATAGTATTAGATTATAGAAAATAAAACAAACAAAATTTTACAAGACTTTTAACTCTTAGTGTCTCCCATGTGTAGTTTTCGGTAAGGTTTCATGTTTCATTTTAATGGGATAGCCAGTTAAAATCTCTAGAATGTAATTCAACCAGGTATGTCATATATGTTTTGTTGGAGTAATTTGTAGAACTGTGCTGACAAGCAAACTCCAGCAGCTGTCCACAAGCCCATATAAAAAGTTTAGTGAAAGAAGATGTTAGAAATCTTAGAAAGATAGCTTGGAAAGAAGGCAGCAAAAATAAAGAGTTAACCACCTGCATTATAAAGGGCAGAGGGCGTGGCAAATGAAATCTACTCAGATATATTCAGTTTTTACTGCAGTTTCTAGATTTACATACTTAGTCATCTCTCATCTTATTATGTAATATTTTCAACATACAAATATACACATGGCGTCATCTTTGTATCTTTCAGAGTAGTTTCTGGTGAATGCAATAGTTCCACTTCAGTCAAAACCTTCTTTCTGGTACTATATACACAAAACTTTTTGTACGTGGAGCTTTTTATATTATGCACTGTCTAAATGAATAAGATTATTTTAGGTATAGCACATTACTTCTTTAGTGTCATAATATTGTTTTTACTTTATTCTTTCATTTTATTGTATTTTCATTTATTTTATTTTCTAAAATGATTTTTAATTTTAATATAAATTTATTGACATTATATAATCTAGTAATTGATTTCATAATTGGACAGCCAATATGAAGTAGGACTGGACGCACTCAAGTACACATTTGCCCTTATTCATAGGAACCAACTGGGTGACTTTGGGCCAGTTATTTTACCTGAGCCCACTTCATGAGATTGTTGCTCCTGGGATAAAAGGCAAAGAAATTTCCATATAAACCTTCAGTTTTTAGAGGAAAGACAGAATGACTATCGAACAACTATAAACATGGAAATCCACTAATGAAACTCTTAAGACGACATCAGGTTTTAAGGAATTGTACCAATAGAATATTTGTAGCTCAGAGTTGAAATGAGGAATACTTAGTGCTCTCTGAGCTTAGTTGATTTCTTACAGATTTCATTACCCAAACTAGGTAACAACAGTGTTAGCAGTGCTAGTTTGGGTAATGAACATCTACAAAAAAGCAACCAAACTCAGAGAGCACCAAGGACCCCTCATTTAAGAAATTGTGTTGATCACCTTTTTGAACTGTTGAGCATATTTGGAATTATGAGAACATGCCAACAATCTTCTTACAAACTAACTGTGATAAGGAGAACTGAGAACTGAACTGTTACTGAATAGAACCAATGAACGTATTTGTTTATAACAATAGCAAATAACTTTCATTTATACACTTCACAAAGAAAGAGCTTTACATGGCAATGAATAGAAGACACATATAATTCATTTACTATTTCAAAACTAAAGAACAATTTCAATGTAGAAAATGGCTCCTATATTTTTAGAGAAGAAATTTTCCTATTACCAAACCCAAAGTATCTTCTAGCACATAAAAGGATTCTTATTTAGACTGACAGCATATTCAGCAGTTTAGTTTTGGATTGGGATAACAAGAATCAGGTTCAGGAATCCGTTTGACCAAAGTGAGTGATTTTGATCTAATCATTTCATTTTAGCTCAGCCTATCTCACAAGGTTTTGTGCAAATAAAATAAAGGGAGACTCCTATTGGCACACTGAGCTCTTAAACCCATAACATAAATGCAATAATTAAAAATCACTTGTTGATATATAAAGGAAGATTATTTACATTAATAAAATACCTGCAGTCTTCGATATATTATATATGCCCAAAAACTGCAACGCTGAGGTAAATCACCCATCTGAAAAAAATTAAAATTTGGAATTACTGAT
Source organism: Tropidonophis doriae (assembly GCA_026931265.2). Taxonomy (NCBI): domain Eukaryota; kingdom Metazoa; phylum Chordata; class Lepidosauria; order Squamata; family Natricidae; genus Tropidonophis; species Tropidonophis doriae. Next base: position 8,479 of record JAPKID020007832.1, read on the forward strand.
TGTAATCAAACTATTACTGATTGATTACTTTACTGATTGTAAAAATTTTTAGGAAAAAAAATACCTGGTAAATTTGCTCAAGACTATGAACAGCTGGGGGAAAATATAAATTTGACAATTGTTCTCTTTCATCTGCATCAATGTAATCAGTAGAAGCAGCAAGAATGTAACAGAAATTTGGAGGAAGCTGATTAGCAGTAACGTGCTGAAAATAATAAAAATAGGTATAGTCATTTAATAAACAGATGCTCCATACTGAATTTATTTATTTGGTAAAGACTAGGAAGTTCTTCTAAATAAGTGACAAGAGACAGTTAGCAGACAACAACTTCTCCAAACATCAATCATCTTTGCAAAATCAGAAATATTTCATCTATACTTTCTTCTTAGTATGCACCCAGAGATCTATGACACAAAAGAATACAGCTAAGTACAAAGCAACAAATCATGGAAATTGCTTTTGCTATGATAATACTGGCCAAATGGGGTTCTAATATTTTCATTTCTTCACATACTTTCTCTGTCACTTAGAATATTAAACATGAGGGTGAAACCAACAATAAATATTTTAAGCTATGTTACTGAGAAGAAAGAAGGCTGCCAAACTGAATCTCCAACAGCAAGAGGATAATTGGGGACATGAATAGTAGAATGTAACATGAAGTTCTCTTTAGCAGAGGCTGCTATGAGATCAAATCCATTTTATTTATTTGAAGATTGCATAAAACAATATAGTCCTAATTATCAATTTAAGGGTCAATAAATACTGAGAGTTATTTCTTGATAATTATTCCAATTACAAAGAAATGGCAATAATGAAAACAGCTTCATCTTTGTATTCATTTGTGCACATGGAGTTTCTGAAATATCACATTAAAACCCCACCTTCAACCATCATTGCTTTATCCAAATTAACTAAGAGATAAGTGCAAGTCAATCACTGAATATACCTCCACAGAATTTCCAACGTGAATTAACACAAAACACAGCAAAGCATAAAAGTGAATATATTTTTAAGTACATTTTTTCACTAGAAGACATAACACACAAATGCCCCTTGCATCAATGTTTGTGCTTTTTATGTTGCACAAAGCATGATTCCTCACAGGCTGCAGAAATAGGTGTTGTGCAGATGGGTGGAAGGACTGGAAAGAGCTTTCAAAGAAAGATTGATTTATGAAACACTTAGTAAATTCACAAAAGGGCCAGAAAAGGGTTTTACTCTATATTAATCCAAATCAGCTTTGGTGGTGAATTCCCCACAGCAGTAACCCAGTGAGAATTTTATGCTGGTGAAGGAACATTTCTGGGTTTCTCCCATGCTGTTCAGAACACAGCTAGCATAGAATTAATAATAGGAATTTATATTGGTATGTTGGGAGTAAATAAGGGATGTTAATAGGTAGTCAGGTTTTAAAGAAAGACACTCTTAAGAAGAAATAGATTGATGTTGAAATATCTGATAAGAACTGTGGGATATTGATATTAAGGTACATACAATACAATAGCAGAGTTGGAAGGGACCTTGAAGGTCATCTAGTCCAACTCCCTGCCTAGGAAGGAAACCCTATACCATTTCAGGCAAATGGCTATCCAACATCTTCTTAAAGACTTCCAGTGTTGGGGCATTCACAACTTCTGG
>JAPKID020007833.1:0-10120 GCA_026931265.2 Tropidonophis doriae
GTGCTAAAAACCCTAAAATCCTTAAGCTCTAAAATTCTTTCCCATTAAAATCAATTAAAACAATTTAGCGTTCAGTCTGAGACTTGATTGTGTGGATTAAGCCAGGCCGGCAAGATGGAAGAAATACGTCTTCAGGTATTGGCAGAAGGAGTGGAGGTCCGTGATAGTTCTAAGTTCGGGGGGGTAGGTCGTTCCAAAATGTCTTTTCTCCTGTTGCTTCACACTTAACGGGCATACTAAAGTACAATTTCAAGTAGATTATTTTAAATACCATATTTAAAGGCTATGTTAAATAACTGAGGTTAACCTCAAATGTGGGAGAGGTAACACCAATCCAAAACTTAATCTAAACTCTCTCTTCTTTGCAACATCTGCCCAATAATCCAGCCAAACACCATATAATGTATATGTTAATGCAGATGCAGATTGTGTAAAAAGAGATAAAGCAGTTGGATGGTACTACTCCAATGTAGTAAAATCTTAATTTCTGTCTTTGTAGTATGGAACGGTATTCTTGCAAAAAAACACTTTGTGAATAAAAGAGGACTCATTGAATTATATGAAACCCTAAAATGTGGCACAAGCCGATTTCCTTTGGCCTATGTAAGTTATGGATGCTATTGTGGTCCAGGAGGAAGGGGATGGCCTATGGATGAAACAGATTGGTACGTACTGTACACCACTTCTTTCTCTATTATGTTCATATTTCCATTACTTTCTTCAACTGAATTAATCCCACTCTATTTAATACATTTTAATAAAGTCAGCTTTACTTTGAGAGAAGAATATCTAAGAACCGTGGTGGCTCAGTGGTTAGAAAGCTATATTGCAGTCTTAATTCTGCTGGCTGCCAGCAGTTTGATCTGAACCGGCTCAAGGTTGACTCAGCTTTCCATCCTTCCGAGGTTGATAAAATGAGGACCCAGATTGTTAGGGGCAATATACTGTAAAAATGCTTAGAGAGGTCTGTAAAGCATTATGATGTGCTATATAAGTCTAAGAGTTATTGCTATTGCTATCTGGAAAAAACAATAGTATAATGTGATAGCAAAAGAAAAAGAAAAGCAAGTAACAAAATAACTGAGTATTCAAAACAGTAGCATGATATGATTAGTACAAACCTGTCCATTATTATGCTGGATGACATCATGTTGCTAAATTGAGAAGGCAATAGAAGGAAAAGTATGACCATGTGATCTCTAGTTGCAGTGGAACTGGATGCATTTATTTTGAAATATTACACTTAATGTTTTCCCTCTACAATATGAATTTGTGAACAACAAACTATTGTTGCTGAGTTTTCCTAAGAAACTGAGTTCGGAGAAGTAGTTACTTCTTAAAATATTCAGATTGGTGAGCTTAATGGAAGTACTTGATTGGGCTTGTAAATGTCTCACAACAGAGCACTGTAAAACTAGAGATAAGAGTTTCACAGTGCAGCATATACTGCTTGATGTTCAGGGCTCTCATCAATGGTATTCATCATTCTCTGTTGCTGAAAGGTGCTGCCATAGACATGACTGCTGTTATGACTTTGCACAACGACAAGGCTGTCACCCCATAATAGAGAGATATAAGTGGACCTGTCAGGACAATACTGTGATATGCGGTAAGGTACAACCTGAATGTCATTATTTTTATTTACGTGATCTTAGAGAGGCACATAACAGATGTTCTAGAGGTGAAATATTCAGCTTTAATTTCAGAAGGTCCTATTGGTTTTCTCAGAGATCTTGGAATATTCATAACACTGTTCTAAGCAGACTGTTTAAAAAAAACACTTTAATACTTAGAAAATTTCTCATACATGCCTGAAGATTCAGCTTATTAAAAAAATGTAATAGTAATTGTATTAAATGTTTCTCTGGGTTAAAAGTGAAAGGGTATTGATTTTGATGTTGGATATTTTAATTAATTCATCAAATGAGGTTTGGCCAACAACAGTATTGTACTGCTATCCTATGCCTAGCCAGAGTATCATTTTGTTTTTTCCATTTTGCTAAGCATTGTGCTGGGACATGCCAGTCTTTTTAGCAAGGCCACTACTGGGCTGGAAAGTTCATACTTATGACCTTAACTTAAAGGAGTTTCAATCTTTTTGTGGAGACTAGTGGTGAAAAAAATGGCTATATTGAATATACTGTCCCTGCCTGGGCAGGGAGTTGGACTAGATGACCTCCATGGTCCCTTCCAACTCTGCTATTGTATTGTATTGTATTGTATTGTAAAATAGACTGAACAGAACTTTTCAAAAATAAACCAGTCCTGAAAACTCTGCAAAACCCCATCCCTATCCCTGCCTACTGTGGTCCTTGCTCTTGGACACTTCTCAACCTAAAGGGCAGCTCTTGATCATCAACTATCATAACAGCAATTGCACTTAGATTTAGCAGCTGCTTCAAAGTGCTTTATAGAAGTAAACAACTAAGCAAACAGTAACAGAGTTGGAAGGGACCTTGGAGATCATCTAGTCCAACCCCCTGCTCACGTAGATCTGTACTAGAGATTCGAACCGCTGAACTGCCGACCTTTCTAATTGACATGCTCAGTATCTTAGCCACTGAAGGCTGAGTCAACTTTGAGATGGTCAGGATTGAACTCCTGGCTGTGGGCAGAGTTAGCTGCAATATTGCATTCTAACCACTATACCATCATTCATAACAGAGAACCATGACTGTGGATTTCTTAAAAATCACAGTACAGAAGAGCAGCAACAGTTAAAATCTTTTGCTCACTTAGTGAAAGAGGTGTTTTCTTTTTCATACTTCATATTACTCAGAAGTTTAGATTTCCGGAGAGGCACGTATTGCTGAGACACTGCTCTCCTGAATGTCTTTTCACAGAAAGGCCTAGAAAAATATTTGTTTGAAAAGAGGATGTGTGACATAGGACTTAAGAAATAAAAATGAACATGGAGTGTACAGTGCATTGTTTTAACATATACATTGATACATATTTTAAAATTGTAAGATATAGTGTTAAAGCACACTTGTTAAACCCAGGCAATGCTTTGATTCCCAATCATGAATTTTGTTTTTTTTTAATGTCCAAAATGGCCTTCAAGCAGTGTGCTCTACTTCGTCATAACCAGCAGTACTTTCTTCTTCGTTCCTTTTTTTTCAGATGCTGTTCTAGACAAATGTCAAAACATAATTTGCCAGTGCGACAAAGAAGCAGCTCGGTGTTGGAGATTTGCCCCATTCAATAAGCGCTACATCTTCTGGCCAAATTATCTTTGTGGCCAAATATATCCTCCATGTGGCTATAAGCATTAATAGATTTTTATAATAATCAATTTAAAGCTGTCGAGGTTTTTTTTTAATATTAGGGTCTTTATTTCCAAGTTTTTCTACCTGAAGGCTACAAGTTTCCTGATCTTTTACACTTTTCCAACTCTTGAAATTATGAATCATATTTTGGAATTCTGCAAATATCTAAACAACCAGTTGATGGCAGCAGAGAATAGTGCTTTCTTCTTAGTGAACGATTCATTTTTCCGGGCATATGGCATATGGGTTTGTACAGTAAAATTAAAAAGGCTCACTAAAAACTAAACAGATCTATAGGAGGATGACAAAATAGCCAAGTACAATGTTTTTAACTACAGATCCCTAGCCAACCTAATCAAATGATCAGGAATGATAATTTTCACCAAAGTATCTGTCACAAAAATAAGCAGCAGGATGCTGATCCAAACCGAAACAAATTAGTCTCTACAACTATTAGATATATCTGCCATTATAGATTTTTAAGTTCTGTTAATCTATATAAACTGATGTCAGTTCAGCCCTTCAGTAGCTGGCATCCAGCACTGTCCCTATGACTGTGTCAACTCGCAAAGCACCCCTTGCCTGCTCTCGAATATAGTCGGAACCCTGAAAGACTAACTGACTGACTTACATAATAACACTAGGATCCATTTTTATTTTCTATGTGCTTAGCTAAAATCTTTACTGTGACATTAGGAAAAATAGGCAGAAAAACTACTAGGTGTGTTCATCACCTTGAATTATTTATAAAAATAAGCTAGGAAATAAATGTATGCATAAATAAATAAATAAATAAATAAATCTATTTTTAAGGGATATTTGCTTTCTCACACTGGCTTTATCCAATTTTAATTTGTTCCCACCTCGCCATAATTACTTTCTTTAAACCTGTCACTTTTTTTTTGCTTCCCGTCCTCAGCTATCATTATGTGACACAAAGTGTATCTATATTTGATTCTAATCTGAAACTGAAATACTCTTTAGAAAGTTTTATTCTCCTCTCCCCTCATTTCCCACATACAATGTGTATTGTATGTATGCCTATACAACGTGTAAATAATAACCTGCATAGTACAGAATTGAATATACATCTATAAAAAGGCCCAATTGCCAGTGTAGTCAGAAAGGCACCGGCAGGAGAGAATATTCTGAAGAGAAGTAGTAGGGGTGCAGTTCTTATTCCTTCCTCCTCCTGTCCCTTTCCTCTCAAATCACTTACTTGGTTTCTCAGTCTCAGTTTTTCAAAGTCTGAAATATAGTTATTAGTTTATATTGTTTTAAAAGGCCATTATGTTTTCATCCATATTGACAAGCCATTGCTTAAAATTAAAAACACATGCTTCACCTGACCAGCTACTAACATTGTCAGGTCTTTTGAATATTGGCTAGCAATCTCACTAGTTTGATCAAAGACACCAATCTTTTTGGGAAGTACCTACTGTTTCATCAACCCCACAATGTTACACCACAAGAATACTGCCAAGTCTTTACTGCAGTGAGAGGGCCCCAATCCTCCAGCCACAGAAGTGGCTTCTCATTCAAATGGAGAAGCCACTTCTTAATGCTTAAACGGAGAAAACCCAATGAAAATGAAGATTATTCCAATTTGCTCAAATATATTAGCTGGCATCACTATGAGCGTCCTAAATGAGTATCACAACAAAACTAATTTAATTTAGAATTATTCTAATAGGAGAAGGACTAGCTATAAAACATTTGGTGACAAAATGTTGGAACATAACCATACTGGTGAGGTTATGAGTAACACAATATAAACAAAAATACAAGCTACACGCAATCTTCATACAGTAAGCACAAATGGGATCAGCAACATATTAAGCAGATCCCTTCTCTGATTCGGGGAGAAATAAAATCTTTCCAGCGCGAGGCTTATTATGAAGGCAGCTGCGCGAGGCGCTTGTTTTACCAAACGCCACTTGGTGGAGATGCGCACTCCTATTGTGATACGCAGCCCTATTGTGTTGATGTAACAGCGCCATCTTCTGGCGGCCAGTCTCTCAGAGGACTACCCTGAACTCAAGGTGCCCGCCGCCTGCCAAGCGTCTTCGGATCGCCCACGACGGCTCCTGAGGTCCAGAGCCTTCAGACAATATTGCGGTGCTGTCCTGAATAATATAAGCCGCTGTGGAGCCTTCCCGTTAGACTATTAGCTCCGGCCTTCTGCTGGACTACCAGTCCCGGCATTCCCAAACAAGCGGCCCAGCCCCTCTCCCTTTCTTCAGCCAGGTTGGGATGGCAACGGCCAAAAAATTCCGGGTCTCACGCTGACAGGTAATTCTGGGAGTTGTAGTTCCCATACTTTTGAAGATCGCAGCTTGAGGAGAGTTACTTAAGATACAGCAAGGCCCACTTTGTTATGTCCTTGATTCACTTGTTTCTCACTTGAATTTATTGTCTCACTTGTAGCTTTTGCCATTCTTGCTGAGCTCACAGCACTTTTTAAAAAAATAATAACTAGTAGGCATGGCTTATTTTAAAGTCCACATACTGGGCTGCTATGATCAGTTGAAGTTGAACACACAGAAGGTCACATACAGGAATTCATATTCCTCTGATAATCTCCACAGGTTCTTATAGTATGTCATGATTCATGGCTCATGAACAGTGTGATATGAATTATTCTGGTATAGTGCATAAGAACTTATGGTTAGTTTGGAATTAATGTCAATGTAAAAGCTAAAACAGAAACAACAGAAGAACACTGACACTGACATCCCCTAAACTCAACTGAAGATGTAATGGTAATGAAATGTTTGGAAACCAACCCAGAAGCTCGGAGAAAGAAACGTCACCCTCAAAATAGCACTTTAAATACTGGAAACATTTATGCTCATTTTTATAACCTTATTTTCCCCTTTTGAAAAAAATACCAGTGTTCCAGGCCTATATTTATATTTGCAGTATTTTTATTAAATTCAATTAATTCGCAGATACAAAAATGTATGACTTGAGAAACCTCTGGCAACACATTTTTTAATAAAAATGTGAATATCAGCTTTCATATAAATATATTCTAACCATAATGGATTCATAGAAGGTGAGGGAGAAACCCTGAAGAATGAGAACAAAATGAGAGCAGAAACTGCTCCAATACCATATACTGTGTTCAAATACTGTTTGTTATTTTAAGATTCTTGTTAAAACCATCTTAGGCTGGTGAGCACATTATTTATATAACACCCTTTTTCTTCATCTAGCCCTGAATGGATATGCTGAAATATAAAAATACAGCACCATGCCTTGTTCAATTATTAGTAAACTTCACAAAACTCATAAAATAAAGCATGCACAAAGTTAGGGAAGACTGCTCTCGCTCAGTGGTTTGGAACCAAACTTTTAGTTCCTGTATGAAGAATATGCTACAGCAATGAATAATTAATACTTAAAACTAATCAAGGAAATGGTCTTTGAAATGATCTGCTTTTTTTTTTTCAGGGAAAGCATTTATAAATCATATTTGTAAGGCTGTCCAAATCTAGGCAATTCTGAGGAGAGAATAATTAGAGGTATAAGCCTGGACAAAATTAGTCAAAAGGCATTGGATTCATTTTGTGCTCCTTGAGGATATAAACTATACCATCTTTTTAAAAAAGCTGTAGCTATATAATGGACCCAACCACTTTTCTTCTGGGAGGCTTTCACTGACTCAGAAGGCCATGGATCTAACCAACAGGTGGCCATGTTTTAACAGTCTTGAGTATCTTGCCAGCTCCTTAGGAATCACACAACCAAACTTTTCTCAGCTAGTGAAGCAAGACTATTATTCTGTGATCTCAAGTAGATCTGCCCAGTCTGAGTCTAACTTTGGGTGAATTTGAGAAACACAACTCACCAGGTGACTAGGATATTCTTTTCTGCGAACTGATCAGACATTTGTTAATGAATGCCATGCAGGGCTAACCACATATTGAATTGCCTGTTGTAGCTCGAGACAAGGAGGTTCGACACAGGATTCTCATTATCAGCTCTTTATTCAAGCAGGCAGTGACTTCAGCATAGTGAGGAAAGTGATTCAAATAACGCGCGCAAAGCAGCTCTTTAAATACTTTTGCTGGCCGGAAGCCCGGCAGCTGAATCCACTATTTCCAGCCGGCCGCGTCTTAGCCAATCAGACGCGGCGGCGGTTGGATTTGAAAAGTCAGTCACGAGGACTCAACAGTAAGGTCCTTGTTTTCTTTTATCAGCTTTCTTAGCAACTCACTATTACTATATATTTTACTTTATTTATTGTTATTTGTTATGATTTTTGTATGTATAGTTGTGAAAGTTGGACCATAAGAAAGGCTGATCACCAAAGAATTGAGGCCTTCAAACTATAGTGCGGGACTTCAAAGAGTCCCTGGGACTTGAAGGCAATCAAACCAGTCTGTCCTAGAGGATATCAATATGGACTTCTCTTCAGAAGGCCAGATCTTGAAGATGAAACTCAAGTACTACCATCTAATGAGAAGGAAGGACTCATTGGTGAAGAGCCTAATGCTGGGAAGGATTGAGGGCAAAAGAAAAAGGGGACAACAGAGAATGAGGTGGCTGGATGGAGTCACTGACACAGTCGACGTGAGCTTAAATGGATTCTTGGAAATGATAGAGGGCAGGAAGGCCTGGAGGAACATTGTCCATGGGGTTGGTGAACACAACTTTGCAACAAGAACAACAATTTTTGAATTACAATCTTAGCTGTAAAACAATGTATTGTATGGTGACTACAATAATAGCTACTGTTTCTTAAATAGATTTAATTTTAAGGGATATTAACAGGGGAATTAGAAACAGCACTGTTGATGAAGCCAATGCTTATTACTATATTTATAACCTGTGTGATGGAAAGGAAAGGAATTTGGAAGTGTATATAATTTTCTTCAGTGTGGTATCTGCAGAAGCGGAACTTATAAAATGCTTACCCACTAAAGAATTGCTGTATCAAACACCAAAGCAAAACCTGATCATTCAATTTCCCAAAAAGACTGGGAAGGATGAAATTATTAAACAACATCTGGCAGAAGCTCACAACACAGTACTCATTTTAGTTCGTCATTAAAGGGATATACAATTCAAGGAGAATTGCAAAAAAGGCAAAGGCAATCTAGCCATGGGCAAATTAAAAGATGAACTTTCAGTATGATTGAATGATCTCTTTGTTGCTACTGTAGTTACGACAGCAGCCCAGAGCCACAGATTCATGGAAACAGTCAAAACTTCAATGTTGGAGGGTTGCGCAGCTGGGGAAAGTAATGAGAAGGGGGGAAAAAAGGAAGAAGCAGATCAGAGGACAAAAATACAATGGGGAAGGATTAGATGAAGCCCTTAGAGAAAGGTAGCAGAAGGAAAAAAGAGATAAGGGATCAAGTACTTGGAGGAGAGAAGAAGCAAAAGGAATAGAAAGAAGGTAGAAAATAAATGGGAAGTCCAGGACTGCATGGACTTCCAAGGCCAAACAAATAAATGTTGCATATACTCTGATGCAACATTTATTTCCCCCAGAGAATTTAGGCATTCCTCCAGAACTGGTTTTATCGGTATTCCCTTGCCTTTTTTTCTTTTTACATATGACATGCTTTATCTGCATTACCCAGAAAAAGAAATATTAACCTAAGCATTCAGAAACTTCATACAATTTGTTATCAAATGATTACCAGGGCTTAGTAAGGTCATCCATGTTTGCTTGTTTTTCAGATTTTTTTTAAAGAGAATTGCAGGCTAGAAGCTTGCTATGCTTATGTCAAATCTTATTTAAGGTGTCCTAGTGGCCTGGCAGCAGCCAGTAAATCTGGTGGAAGACTCAGACAGTGAGGATGTTGGGGAGGAACATGGGCCAGCCCTGGAGTCTGGGGAAGGCTCTGATCAGTGCTCTGCATCAGAAGCAGAGATGGGGCAAGGACTGTCCAACAGTTATCAGCTGCCTTCAGATTTAGATATCAGTGGGACATACGAACAGTTGGAACCTATTCCCGATATGCACATGCACAGAGCTGCCAGCAGAAGGGAATAGCTAAGGAACAAGGACTGATATGGGAGTCAAAGCAGAGGTGGACAGTGAATGGCCCCTCCCCTAGGGAATAAAGAGGAGCAAAAGGGGAGGGGAGTTTGCAGAAAAGAATTAGTTCAATTCATTAAGATGAAGATCTGTTCCTGACTTCTTGACAAGTAATTGCTGCTACAGTGTGGCATTTGGAAAATATCGGCCTGGCAACTCTCCAAGCCTCAAAAAGACCTGTAGTTGTGAAATCTCATGAAAGACTGTTTGCCGGGACTTTGCTGGAGAGGAATTGCCTTTAACCTAAATAAAATAGGTTTTATCAGGACAAGGAATCTGCTTCGTGATCTTGGGAAGCCTAGGTCAGAACACCTAGCCCCATGTTTTACATAATAGCTGGTTCTGAATATGAGATGATCCTCCAAGGTATCTCCCAAGCAGGCTTCCTTAAATCCCTATAATCAAACATCATCCCAAGCCTTCCACCATTTGGGGATTCAAAAGAACTGCTCCCCCTTCCACCCCAGATCAAGGAAGAAAAATATCTAATGAGTCATGATGGCACAGGGTACTTCTGCTGACTGCAGTTTGGCAGTTCAAGTCTCACCAGGCTTAAGGTTGACTCAGCCTTCCATCCTTCTGAGGTGGGTAAAATGAGGACCCAGATTGTTGGGGTCAAAAGGCTGACTCTGTAAACCACTTAGAGAGAGCTATAAAGTACTGTAAAGTGGTATATAAGTCTATGTGCTATTGCTAAGTATGAGCTGAGTAGAACAGCTTTGCTTTATCTATCTATCTATCTATCTATCTATCTATCTATCTATCTATCTATCTATCTATCTATCTATCTATCTAT
>JAPKID020007834.1:0-10120 GCA_026931265.2 Tropidonophis doriae
CATTCTCTCATCTTTTTCTTTCTCATCTCTTTCTCTCTCTCTCTCATCTTTCCCTCTCCTCCTGTTTGTCTCTGTGTCTCATCTGTCTCTTTCATCTCTCTCTCTCTCTTTCTATCTCTCTCATGTATCTCTCATTCTGATTCTTCAGCTCACTGGTCCGTCTTCAGCCTAGGTTGGTGCTGGATGCACCTTGGTCGCTCAGGGAGACACGCAACCGGTTCTCCGCCCTGAGACACCGGCCCAACCTTGCTGCAGCCAATGCTCCACGTAGTAATGGGCTCCAGGAGGAGGAGGGGACGCCGTTCCCCCCACTGTGTTAGCGCGCTAAATTGAACTGTGCTGCAAGAGCAGCGGGCAGGCCATGGAGGCACCAACAGTATTGGTGTAGGGAAACAACTGGGCTGAGCCAGTGTCTCAGGGCTGAGAGGAAGTCCCTGCGCATCTCCCCGTGCAACCGAGGTGCACAGAGCATCAAGGGCTGGAAGAAACACCCATGAGACCCAGTAAGAGATGAAGCTTTTCTCCTGCTCAGGAATGTGGAGCGAATCTCCACCCCCCCACCCTTCCCTTCCCAGGCCAGGCGAGGAGTGAGTGGGAGGGGAGGGCGAGGGCCGGGAAGGCCCGACAGGAAGCCACAGCAAGGGGAGGAAAGAGCTGTGGGTTGCCACCATCCATTGCTTCGGCCTGCCACCATTCCCTGGCTGCAACAGCACCATTACCTCGTTCCAACCAGTGAGGGCTGCACCAGTGGTGGGTTCCGGCCAGTATGCCCCGGTGTGGGTGTACCAGTGGCTGCTGGGAGCCACCATAATGGAATGGTGTTTCAGTGGGCCCGCCCACATTCCTTGCCATTTTGTAAGCCAACCGGGCCATTTATGCACGCCTGTGAAGCGCACGGCGCCTGCGCGGCCTCCACCGAGCAGCTGGAGAGTCACAGGGCAGTGGCATGCGCATGTGTGTGCGGTGTGCGTGCCTGAGGTGGACGCCCAGCCCCATCATAGCGTACCAGTTGCGACAGGATCTGGAACCCACCGCTACTCCTTGCATGCTCACTATTTGCAAAGTTGCAAGAGGGCACATATGGTGGAGGTTTCCAGCCCCACCACAAGCTGCCTGACTGGTCCCATATTTCAGAGCTCTATTCACAGGACTGGACTATTGGTCATCCTGGAGCAGCTCCTCCACCCAGGTGCGCTGCGGATCACCAAAACTTTCCTGTGGACCACTGGTTGGTCACCTCTGCTCTAAAAGGATGCATATGACCAGCTGTCTGCATGGAGTATCAATCCTTCCCTTCCCCACTATCCTGCCTGAGCTGAAGAAGCTTCTTGGATGAGAAGCGAAACCTCTTCAAAGAATAAACAAGGAAGTCCAGTGACCTCCTGAAAAAAGCCCCTTTGGGGACCGCCGTGACCTGCATGAGGGAGAATCTCTACCGACCACTGCTTCTCTATCACATTCCCGTAAGGACAGACCGCCATCTAGCGGGGGTCTTTGGAAAACCCCTGGAAGACTGAATCCATTTGTTACGTTCCCCCAGATACCAAGCCAGCCACAGCATCAACCCAAGAAACTTGGGATACAATAGAATACATAAATATCAGGTTGAAAACCCGGGGTTCATCCACACTACAGATTGCATGGATGTTTTCTGCAAAGGATTCCGAGTGGGTTAGTGCAAAATTAGTGTACCTCCTCTGGTACTCTGTGCAAGCAAAGATATTTCAAGAAGCCAAAATCCCATTTTGCAGGCTCCAGGTCTTTCCCCGAGGCTGAGTGGGGCCCAAAATCCCCATTCCAAAGCCTCTGTTCCGAAGCCCTATAGTTCGCTGGCGTATTTCCAAACACAGCAGCAACACAGCCTCCTGCATTGGTCGTTATCATGAGGACGGCATTGAAAAGGGTTCTTTGACACCAGTAGGGCTAAGGATGGTTTGATCCAGTCTCATTCATGGGCTGGAGAAAGGTTTGAGATCCAAGAAACACTCCTCCTTACTCCCGTGCCCAAAAGACTTTGGACAGTAACACATCTCCCTTGGAAGTTACAAGTTTGGCTCCGTTTCTCCCATCTCAAAGGAAGGCAAAACGTAATCGTGGCTCTCGATCAGCCAGCTCCTGCTCGATGTCCTTTGGGATTGAATTGTGCCATAGCCTGGAAAGACAAAGGGGCAATTTTAGGTGCCTGAAGTATGGTACTCGCTACTGCCAGCTTACCATTTGCAGCCAAGCACAGACCCTCCTTTAAAGCGCTGTTTGTCCAATCGATCAGAATAAAGCTGGAAGGGACCTTGGAGGTCTTCTAGTCCAGCTCACTGCTCATGCAGGAGAAGCTACACCATTTCAGACAAGAGGCTGTCCAGTCTCTTCTTAAAAGCCTCCAGTGATGAAGCACCCACAATTTCTGGAGGCAAGCTGTTCCACTGGATAATTGTCCTCACTGTTGGGAAGTGTCTCCTAAATTCTAGGTTGGATCTCACCTTGATTCTCTTCCATCTATTGTTTCTTGTCTTGCCTTCTTTGGTGCTTTGGATAATAAGTTGAGCCCCTCTTCTTTGTAGCAGGCCTTCAAATGCTGGAATACTGCTATCATGTCCTGCCTAGTCCTTTTTTCCCCCTAGATTGGCCATACCCAATTCCTGCAACTGTTCTTCATATGTTTGCGCTTCAAGGTGCTGACGACCATCTTCAAAGCGCTCCATGGCTCGGGACCCAGTTATATACGCGACCGCCTTCTGCCACATACATCCCTTCAACCGATCCGCTCCCACAGGGAGGGCCTGCTCCGGGTGCCGTCGGCGGGACAATGTCGGTTGGCAACACCCAGGTGTAGAGCCTTCTCTGTGGCGGGCCCCACCCTGTGGAACGACCTGCCCTCTGAACTACGCACCATTACTGACCTCCGATTATTCCGCCAATGTCTTAAAACACATTTGTTCCAACTAGCTGGCCTAGGTTAACCCCGATTCTGAGATTAACATTGTAATTTTAATTTGGAATTTTAATAGTGGGTTATAGCACGGGATTTGTTTAATTGATTTTTAATTGATGGATGTTTTGTATTGTTTTTTAGATGCCTGTGTGCCGCCCTGGGTCCTCTCCAGGAGAAAGGCAGGATATAAGACTAATAAAATAAATAAATAAAATAAACTTACCTTCAGAAATCATGGGCTCTTCATCACTAGAAGTGTTTAAGAAGAGACTGGACAACCACCTGTCTGAAATGGTATAGGGTTTCCTGCTTGAGTGGGAGGCTAGACTAGAAGACCTCCAAGGTCCCTTCCAGATTCTATTCTATTCTATTCTATTCTATTCCATTCTATCCCATTCTATTCTTGCATTTTCCATCTGGATGCATTTATCTCCGCTGCATTCCATTCTTCAGTTCAGTGCATTGCTCAGACCTGTCTAGATATTTCTGAATCTTCTTGCTTTTATCTAAAGAATTAGCCACCCCTTTATGTACCTTTTAAAAATATCTCACCTAAATCAACTAAAACACTTTGAAGATACAACATACATGAGAGAAACCATCTGGAATTAAGAAGAAACTTCCTAACAGTGAGAATGATTAACCAGTTGAGCAACTTGCCTTCAGAAGTTGTGGTTGCTTCAGCACTGGAGGATTTTAAGGAGAGACTGGACAGTCACTTGTCTGAAATGGTATAAAGTCTCCTGCTTGAGCAGGGGGTTGAATTAGAAGACCTCCAAGGTCCCTTCCAGCTCTATTCTGATTCTGAGTCAATGAAAATTACAAGACGACAATGGAATGCTTTAGATACAGCAAACCCATCTGAATGGTTTTTTATTGTTTATCCCTTCCTCCTTAGTTAGCCTGGTTAGCCTGCCATATTATCTTTGAAAGAGAATGCATATACAGTACACAGTTTGCCATGCCACAGGTCCCTGACTGTTTACTGCTGTGAATGTTTTATTACAAGCTCCTATTAAGCAGTTCACATGTGTGGTGTGTATGTGAGGGCATCTGAGGTTTGGTAGTGAATACAGCTCTTATGTGTATGGAAGGGTACCTTTTACCTGCACATGGCATCCTCTCAGCCAAGTAATTAATCAAGTGGGTCCAGAGGGCCCAGGGAGTCTTGAAGCGAGGTCAGCTGGCGAACACACTCTAACCTCTGGGAAGTATCAAAGGTGGAATGTCAAAAATAGGCCGAGGAGATAAAAGGAAATCCTGAAGAGGGTACAACGATTGGTACAGCAAAAAGTCACGAAAAAGATTGGGAAGAAAGGATATATAAGTAGTAGAAAGAGAAAGAAGAAGTTCAGAGATTGGGATATAAGATTCTTTAAAAATAAATGGAAATAAGGGGAAATAAAAATTGGTAGGTGAGAGGAAGAAGGGAAATATGCACATAGATAATAATATTTAGGGGGGAGGAAGGTGGAGAACGTTTGTAAGGCATATTCTATTGTGAACTTTAACTAACACTGAAATGTAATGTATGTATGGTATAAAAAGGATTGCAAGTAAAAAGGAATTAAAGGTAGATTATATAAGGTGAATAAAGATCGTAGGCCAGTTGATATGTATTAATAGTGGAATGTGAAATGATTATATCGGGTTACAAATGAGAAAAATATTAGTTGGGAAAGTTATCAGAGGAAAGAAAAAAATGGAAGGGGAATTTGGAAATATGCCTAACAGTATATATTTAAAGTTACAGCATGAGACCAAAAATATGGGCGCTTAATGATGTATAACTATGTAACAGTATTATGAGGCTAGCTGGAAAGTTAAATCCATCTTGCACTTCAGCCAGAAAAGAGGTTTGGGGTGGGGGAAGAGGAAACAAATGGAATTTGTATAAAGGTATACCTTTAAAAGAAAAATTAATAATATGGAAAATAGTTTTTTTTCCTTTTGGAATATAATTATTAATGCCACTGATATTAAATGGGGTTTGCTAAAAGGCAAAAATACACCACATAAAATAGAGAATAGAAGGGAGATAAAGAGAGCAAAAGAGAGAGAGGAGAGACAGGAGAGAGGGAAGTAGAAGGGAGAGAAAGAGAAGGAGAGAGGGAAGGTGTGGAAAGAGGGGAGAGGAGAGGGAGAGAGCAAGTGGAAGTAGAGAAGAGAGAGACAGCAGAAGGAAGAAAGGAGGTAGGGAGGAGGTGAGAGGGAGAAGAGAAGGGTTGAAGATGAAATAGACTATAATGTGGTGTATGGTAGGAAGAGCAAATAAAAATTGACAAGGCTTGATGGCAAGAGGAATTGATATATTATTGAATATTCAAAAAATGTTTGTTAAGATGTAATGGTATACTTTGGATTATATTATATGTATGTTAAAAAGATTTTAAAAAATTGGCAAAAAAAAGGTGGAATGTCGAAAAGAGAATCCTCCCGGTTTCATCCCAGTGGACAGTAGGATGAACAGATATAAAAAGTAATTGGTTCAGAAATGGGTCTTGTAACCTACATAACTGACTAAGGTTCTCTTCCTTTTCTGACCTCTCCAGGGCAACGACCAGAGACCTCTCTGGGGCAAGATTGCTGCGCTCCCCTTCTCCTAAGCAATTGCAAGCTGCCTCACTTGCTTCTACACTAAACCAAGCATCCCAGGGACACAATTCTGAAACAGGAGAGCCCCAAAGTGCCCCAGAAGCTGAGCCGTCCCAGAGGCAACAGCTCTTGGAGAATGTGACCTCCCCCCCAAACAGCGAAGCATACTACGCTGAGACAGACAGTGATGCTGATAATATCACCCAAGAAAAGCACCGAAGAGCTCGCAAGAAGACTCCCCGTTCCCCCCCAGGGGGACCAAATAACAAAGTGGGTGAGCCCCAGGATGAAGTCTCTGAGCAGAGTGGCTATGACAGCACACCTGAAGTGGTGACACAAGGTGGTGGAGGAGAAGGGCTTGGCGGAGTGTCTAAGAGGGAGATTGTATTTCACCCAGAAAACTACACAGATGCAGCTTTCTCAGCGAGTGAAGTTTTGCTACATTCATCCTTATCTGAAGAGATGGAGGTTCCCCCTGAAGCTATGCTCCTTCCACATGCAACTAGGACAATTCGAGCAGAGCGGCACTTGATCCCCATGATAGGTCCTGTGGAGCATCCTGTCGACGAAGATCTGACTACCAGCTATGCAGAGAAAGCAAAGCAAGCCAGTAGGTGTTCTGTAATGCTGTTCTTTTCCCCTACTAATGCTTTTTTGTAAAATTTAATTTTAACTGGTGTAGAGTTTCCATTTCCTGAACCGTGTTGCTTTGTGACCTCCTGACCCAGTGAGCAAGGGGTATGAACTACACAGAAAATACACTTTTGTTTGGTTAAGAAATATCCCCAAAGTCAGATGTAGATTAAAGGTACACTGACTTTTAACTATACATCTCCCTAGCAAACAGCACATTTTGAAGCTCCAGGTAAAGAAGATTCATTTTAGGATGAGTAATCACAGTTTGCATGTTGGAGGTTCTTAAAGGAATGTTGGGAAACTCTACATTTTAAATAACATTTGAGGGAGGGGTGCAGAATAGCCCTTCTCTGATTGAGGCTGTAGAGACCTGGCACCAACCAAAACACTTTTTGTGAAGCAACGGATCAACACTGACAGGGTAAGCCACTAGTATATAAAAGTAAGAGCAAACTCAACTCCCTTGTAGTACTGATGATGTTACCTAGTTTGGTAATGAAACATCTGCAAGAAAACCATCAAGCTCAGAGAGCACCAAGGGCCTCACAATTCAACCCTGAGCTACAAATATTCTATCGATAAACACTTTTTGGTTAGAGGGACTCAGAGCCTGCCTTATATGACTCATATGGCTCTCAGTGGATTTCATTCTAAATTTTGGTATGATTTCTTTAAATAAGGAATGTAGAATTATAATGGCTGAGTCCTTGATCCTTCATACATCAAAAAAATACAAAGCTAAAGGATAAACAAATAAAAAAACAGATTTGAAAAAAGAGAAGGCTCGGGAAAGAAAAAGAGTGAAAGTATAAGAAAGAAAGGAAAAGAAGGAAAACTGAAAAAAATGACTTCCAACTTTCTTTGGTAAAGATATAAATAAAAAAATATATCAAACTCTTACTCTAAGATTAACATTTTACATTATTTCCATAATCCCATATTTAATCATCAAAGCCCCAGATCAACTTTTAATTTCAGTTTCTCACGAAAAGTCCAGTAATAGTTCATATCGATTTAATCACTATTTGTTAAGGAAAGCACAACTGATTTATTTAATTTCACCAAACTCTAAATAAAACAGGAATTGAAAATTCTAAACTATATTGTCTAGACCCATGCTTCTCAACTTTGGCAACTTTAAGATGCATGGACTTCATTTCCCAGAATTCCCCAAGCAGCATGAAGTTTGCCCATCTTAAACTTGCCAAGACTGAAAAACACTGATCTATAGATAGGGATTTTTCCATTCCTCTTTTACTGGTTCTTACTTATGAGCAATCATAATGCAACATCCTCACTCCAACCTCCCCCCAGTGCAATCATAATGGCAATGGCAATAGACTTATATATCACTTTACAGTACTTTACAGCCCTCTTTAAGCAGTTTACAGAGTTAGCATATTGCTCCCAACAGTTTGGGTCCTCCTTTTACTCACCCTGAAAGGATGGAAGGATGGAAGGCTGAGTCAACCTTGAGCCTGGTGAGATTTCAACTGCCAAATTGCAGGCAACTGGCAGACAGCAGAAGTAGCCTGCAGTAAGGCATTCTAACCACTGTGCCACATTTCCTTAAATGTGCTCCACAAACAGATAGGAAATGCAACATGGGCATTGATGATCAAAACTGATTTCTCTCTGTTCCACTGAAGATCTTGATAATTCTAGGATGATAGCTAAGAATGTAAATCAATGAATTCTCTTACTATTCTTCAGCATCTATCAGTCCAAGCCGCAATGGCTACTGGTGTTAAATATTGAGAATCAGTGGTGGGTTTCAAATCCCATTTCTGTTTCTGCCAACAATGACTTTTTCATGGCTTTGCTTTCTACTGTTGGTATTACTTGGGCAGAAAGATAGTGCTAGGTTGCCTACTCTGATTTACTTAAGTACTTATTTATATAAATAATTTATATATTTACCTGTCTCACTACTATGACTCAGAGTGGTGAACAGGAATGTAAAACAAAACCAAACAAACAGAATATATGTACAATAATTATATACAGGTAGTCCACGAGTTACTACTATAATTGAACCCAAATTTTCTGCTGCTAAGTGAAACATTTGTTAAGTGAATTTTGCACCATTTTATGACTTTTCTTGCCATGGTTGCTAAGTGAATCATTGCATTTGTTAAGTTAGTGACATGGTTGTTAAGTGAATCTGGTTTCCCCATTGACTTCACTTGTCAGAAGGTAGCAGAAGCTGATCACATGACCCCAGGACACTGCAACCATTATAAATATGAACCAGTTGCCAAGCACTTGAATTTTGATCATGTCCCCATGGGGATGCTACAATGGTTAGAAGTAATTCACAATTATTTCTTTTCATAATTCACTTTATTCAGTACTGTTGTATCTTTGAACAGTCGCTAAACTAACCATTGTAAGTAAAGGGCTACCTGTATGCCAGAGGTCTGATCGAATGGATCATTCCATTTTACAATCAGTAAAAAATAACAGCTAGAAAAATAAACCAACCAGCAAAGTATTGTTGGAAGGAATGTCCATCTGGTTCAGTTCCAAGTGGGGAGAAAAACACTGGAAACATGGAGGCTGTTTGGAAATATGGTTTATTGATGGACAGGACCAGATGGGTTTAAGATCCTGGGCAGCTGAACACATGGAGTGGAGAGTGAGTGTTATTTATATCCTCTCTTAGCCTTGCTCTTGAGCTTCCTGTTCCTGTGGCAAGAGCATGTATTCTATCGATTGCTGTCAGATTCCCATGGGGCTATGCAGGGGTCATAGATGAGGTTGTCTGAGTTCCCAGGTTTGGTTGAAGCTTGGGCTGATGCAATGAAGGGACTTGTTGTGAAGATCCTATTGTATCTGAATGGCTTTGCCCTGAAGGATAATCCCATCATCCTGGAGCTGAAAATCTTTTGTTTTGTAGATAAACTGGGCCAGTCCTTTTATTTTGTTTGAAAAAAGTTTTATTGGTTTTTACAAATTTTAACAGTAGGGAAAGGTAAGGTGTGAAAGGGATATTTTGAGGACATCTGTGTCAGAGGTGTCGGCTCCCTCTGAGGCTTCATACATTAAAAAAAAGTAATACAATAAATTTTCCATTTCCCTACAAAGTGGAAAGAGATACATAAATAATCATTTCATTTTCATGCAGTCAATCATTTGTTATTATAAACATCCAAATAAGAGTTACACATATAAAAGAAAGTCATTTATGACATCTAAGTCTTTTAGCAATTGTTGTTTCAACAAGTTTTATTCGTTTTGTCATTTTACAAATATCCCTCACTCCCCCCACCTCTCCCTGACTTTCCAGCGCAAAATGCAGGATATATATCATCTAACAACCATTTGCTAACATTAGCTAGCTATCTGTCTCTTCATACGCCGTGTTTATACCTTATCTATCGCTTTCCTCTTCCTCTCTCCTCCCTGCCTCCTTTTCCCCCTCTGTTCCTTTCTCTACTTCCCTTATCTCTCTCTTTCACTCTTTCTCCATCCACTCTTCTTCCACTCCTACTCTTCCACCCTCCTTACTCACGCTCTCATCCCTCTCTCTTTACCTTACCTCTCTCTTCTCTTCCACTCTCTTTCCACTCCTTTCTGTCTTCCTCTTCCCCCTCCTTGCCCTCTCTCTCATCCCTCTCTTCTTCCCTTACCTCTCGCCTCTCTTCCACTCTCTCTTTCCACTCCTCCTTTCTCTCTTCCTCTTCCCCCCTTGCCCTCTCTCCCATCTCTCTCTCCATTCCTCTCTTCCACTCACTCTTTCCACTCCTCCTTTCTCTCTTCTTCTTCCCCCTCCTTGCCCTTTCTCCCATCCCTCCACTCTCTTTCCACTCCTCCTTTCTCTCTTCCTCTTCCCCCTCCTCACCCTCTGTCCTATTCCTCTCTCCTTCCCTTCCCTCTCTCCTCTCTTCCATTCTCTCTTTCCACTAGTACTTTCTCTCTTCCTCTTCCCCCTCCTTAACCTCTCTCCTACGCCTCACT
>JAPKID020007835.1:0-10120 GCA_026931265.2 Tropidonophis doriae
CCCCCGATTTTTGGTTGACTTTTTGGGGTTTCAAAAGTCGTCTTATACGCTGGAATATACGGTACTGTTTTGAACTAAAGAAGTCAATTTCCTTTTATGTGGCTTCTCTGAATTGATCAGTGAATTAGTTTAATTAACTGCTGGATACTTTAAACCCAGCTTCTCAAATTCCAGATGGTTTGCATTACTATCGGTCCTGACCATTGGTTATATTAATTTGGACTGGTGAGAATTTTGGGTGGTCTGTATCTGGATTGGAACAAGTCTTTAGTCCAGATGTGTGTTCCAGCATTTTCTTCGGGGAAAGAGTAGGCCAAAACCCAAACATCATCAGTGGTAGCTAAGGGGAGGTAGGACAAATATGTAACTGGAAATATTGGGGTGAATTGGTTAGATCTGCAGTAACCAAGAAAGTTGTTGTTATCGGTGGTGACTAAGGGAAGGTAGAAAAAAGAACATAGTAGAAGGATTTTTGGCCATGCCCCATCTAAGCATCTCTAAAATCCTGATCCCTCCCCCCACTGTGATATATAATTCTTACTTTACTCAAAAAGTGAATTCTATTCATTCAGAGGAAACCTAAAAGAGCATTAACTTGGTTTAAACAAGGTTCAAATTGCCCCCATTAAAAATAAAATTGCCCCCCTGTGGAACTACTGCATTAGATAGACCACTTGAATGTGCTGGGCTTGAAACCAATAAGCTTCAAATATGACATAGCCAAGTGGCTTCCTGTCCTTCAATCTCCACAGCATTTCCCCTCCTTAACCCCTTCCTAATGTCCACCTGGAATGGTTCATCAGAACTTCCAAATTACAGGTTCAAAACATTCAAAGCAAACATATGGTTTGTGTACATTCTAGAATGAATCTCCTTTGGTAAGTGAGCTAACATTTAATTCCTTGTTTCTTGCCATAATCTCTATCAAAGATAGGCAATAAATAACATGTGGGTAGATTTACATTTTTCTATCAGAAAGATAAGGGGAGGTGTCTCAAGAGGGTAGAAATAAATGATCACTCTAGCTGTGTTCTCTTTTGGAATATATTCCGGAAGGTTGATGAGTTAAATTGCTTAAGACAGCAAATTCCTGACTTCCTACAACCCCATTGAAATGCTAACTGAAAGCATACAGATGCTTTCTTTGTAAAACTGGCCCATATTCAACTATGTATAAAGAAACTCTTTTTTCTTTATGTTCATGACTCAGATGGGCAGCTGTTTCATCTTGCTGAGTTTTGGAATTCTTCAGTGGGATGAAAATAAGTCACATTGAAATCTAATATTAAAAAAAAATCAAAAAATATATATCTGCAGTGGTTGGCACCCGAAATTTGAATGAATCCAGATGACGCAGACAAGTAGTTCATATGTTAGCAAATGGTACAGAGATGACATAATGCTAAAACACTGACTAATAGGATTAGTATCTTAAAAGATTAAAAATTACTTTGATATAAAAAGTCTGGAAAAGGCAGATCACTAAGATTGCTTGTTCTATAGAAACTTTACACCCAAAGTATTGATTAGTTTCTGAATTATATTTGATAAATTTTTAAAAAGGCAAATTGAAAGTGTTTGTTCCTGGAATTAGAATGCTTGCTTGTTTGCATATTTATTTATTGTAAGATTTATATACCACTTCAGTCCAAACAGTTTTAAGCAATACACATCAGAGCAACAATAACACTTTACAAGCACAAATGTCAATGAGGATGACACAGTAGCTCAGTGGTTAGAATGCAGTACTGCAGGCTACTTCTGCTGACTGCCGGCTGACTGCAATTTGGCAGATCGAACCTCACCAGGCTCAAGGTTGACTCAGCCTTCCATCCTTCTGAAGTGGGTAAAATGAGGACCCAGATTGGTGGGGGCAATAGGCTGACTCTGTAAACCACTTAGAGAAGGTTGTAAAAGCACTATAAAATGGTATATGTCTAAATGCTATTGCTGCAATCATATAGACACAATAATGTAACAACATAACCAATTTTTCAGAAATATCTTAAAGGCTTTCCTGTTAATTGGTCAAACTCCAATTTCTCAGCTGTTGTAAAAACAGAATTGTAGAGAGTTGCCATGAGATTTATGTAGCAAGTTAGAATTTTTGCATGATATTCTTGGTGAGATTTGTTTTTCATTCTTTGTTTGCCTGTTTTGTATTATACTGCATTGCTTTGGGTAGCAAAGCATATCTCAGTAGTTTTATATTTTATATTATTTTCATTAATTTGCCTTAAGATAAAGAGACAAATAATTGTCATGATAACTATTTTATTGAGTGCTGCCAAGGTGACTCCCATGGGAAACCATAGAATTTCAATTGGGTTTTAGAGCCTCTTATTGTCTGTTTATAGAGTGAACGTTGCCTTGGGTATTTCTGTCTCACAATATTGGGATATTTCAATGTAGATATCAACTTTGTAGCTCCTAGAGCATGAATAACCCTGTCTGCTGAAAATAGAAAAGTAGACTAGCTTAGTATTAAGATTTCAAGTAATAATGTTCTATACAGTTTGTATACGCCAAACCCCCAACTTTGCTTCTACTTTCTTAATTCAAGCATTCATCAATATCAAATCATGTGACAACCTGCCCCCATTCTTAGAAAAAAACCAATCAGGCACCAGGCTAATATTATAGAATATATTTTAGCATATATCTTTACTAAGAAAATACAATTCTCCTTTAACCAAAAAATCTGACTTGTATTGCTCATATTAGCACATTATAATAATGATTAAAACCTTAGAATTTCTTTTGAAGGGCAGAGGCCTATAAATACTCATTAGGGACCTTGTAGCATTCCTGCCACTGACTGGCATGTAAGCAATTTCTTTTTTCTTCTTGCTACTGAATTGGTAAGAATACAGCTTCACTATTTATCCATATTGTGGTAGACCATCTATGATATAAAATGAAATGTTTGTGTGTTTACTGGTTAAATATTCTATTTCATCAGTCTATAGATACACATCTCCCCACTGCTTGCACTTTGTTAGGCTCGTTAAAAGTTTGTGTTAGTGCTAATCATCTGGGGAGTATTAAACATTTTTATTAGTTTTACTCTGAACTGAATGCTGCATAATTGCATTTCCGTAGAATTCCAGAAGTCTGTGTATATATAATAATCCTTGGTGGTATGCAGATCACCATGTCCAACATTCTTGACAATGTGTTCTGAGAATGAACTAGACTTAGAGGAAGAGATAGCTTTGTAGATATGGCTTTTGTTTTGAGTTTTTGAGTTTTATTCGATTTATATACCGCTCTTATCTCCCCAGTGTAACTCCCCATATTAGCCACATAAACCATTAACATTACTGCATCCATATACTGGATTTCTTACCTTTATTGAGAACAAATGGTCTACATCTGAGGCCATCTGATGAAGTAGAAGGCAATGTAGAACATTTCTATCAATTGGAGGTGCAAGTGGACTTTAACTGGCATTCTAATGAAGCCAAGATTAGTTTATCTCTGTACAAAATAGACATCAGTTTTTCTTTATAGTGACTAATGCTTAGTTGTCAGAATCTTCTCCCTCAATCCTCAATGGGAAAGAGATGAACTTGTGGGATCTTGATCAGCTTTGTCAAACCTTCAAAGGTAAGGATACTAGGATCCTGGGAAAGATTGGGATATTGTTACTGCCTCTATTTGTCTGCATTAGCAACCCTGGTTAGTTTGCTAGCCCATATTCTAGTAAATGTTTTCCACAATGCGACATAGCGACCAATATGGAACTTATGTAAACTCTCTTCTGAATGGTTGCATATGGGTTTGTTGATACCCCACAGGCTGAAGAAGAATTAGTAAAAGCCCAGAAAGTATTTGAAGAGATGAACATTGATCTTCAAGAAGAACTGCCTTCACTATGGAATAGGTGAGCACAAAAAAAAAAGATCTTTATTCTACTTACCTTGTTTCTCCAAAAAGATAATCCACCTTGAAAAGTAGCCTTATTACATTTTTGAGCACATGCAATCAAATTAAGCCCCATCCACAAAATTAGCCCTAATTAAGATGCCACACACCCTGGGATGCAGGGGGTGGAGTGAGGCACACAGGCAAAAAATAAGCTAGGGTGGGAATGGGGGGTGGAGTTGCCCTACTTACTAGCCTCAAATACCCCAACATTTGCCTCGCCTTTTGTGGCCGCTTGCCACCACTTGTATGCATTGCCCTCGCCTCTGTTTCGCCTTCAGATGCCTTCCAGCAGGCATCTGAAGGTAAAAGCTTCCAGCAAGCATCTGAATGCAAAATGGAGGCCGGAGTGAGGTGTGCGAGTGGTAGCAAGTGGCCACAGAAGAAGTGGCCCAGCAGTGGGCTCCTGCTGGGCTGAGTTATTAGTGCCACTGCCATGAAGTGAGTCAATAATTAGAACATTCCAAAAAGAAGGCCTAGCCATTTTTTCAGGGGTAAAAAGAAAATAAGACCTGGCCTTCTTTTTGGAGAAACACAATATTTATTTCTGGAAAGAAGCTGAGGGTCTCTGTGGAGAAATTTACACAATTTTGATTGGCTTTTGCTCTAATGAAGCTCAACCAAAGTATTCTGTCCATGCTGTTTCTTTTTCTAAATCACATATTTCGAGGACATGAAAGCTGATTAGCAAATGGGGTAAAGTTGAAGGATAAACATCTGCCTATAACTCTATGACTTGTACTATTTTATTTTCTAGTCGTGTTGGTTTCTATGTCAACACATTCCAGAGTATTGCTGGCTTAGAAGAGAATTTTCATAAGGAAATGGGCAAGGTAAAGTTGCAAGGCATTCTTCTTCCTATTGGTAGCAAACATAGTTTTCCATCCTATCTTTTTTTTTTTATTAGAAGGCAATTGTGTAATTGATGATGCTCTAGGATGCTGACACAGTTCTTAGAGTCTTTTTAACTGTTGAGGTGCCTCTTCTGAAAACAGACTGGGGCATATTTTGAAGGTATTAGGAGAAATCTTGTAGAACAGGATCAAACTCGATCCCGTCGTGGGTGGTATCAGGAATTTGTTTACCCTTGGGTGACTGAGGTGGGAATGGCCTGGTCATCGTGGCCGACTGGGTGGCCAGGGCCGGGGCAGCAAGGGTCCCTAGCCATTTCCAGGATGACCCCATGAGACAACTCTGTGCCTATTGTGGGCTGGATCCAGCCTGTGGGCTACGTGTTTGACACCCCTGTTGTAGAATATAAACAGTTGTAAGTTTGGATTCTGCCTAAAATTGTCATGGTATATTATGTATGCTTCCTTAAGATCTACTAGTGAAAAGTATGAGAAGAAAAAAAAGATCATTATATAAAGCCCTACTTTCTCATTTTTCTATAGATCTATTTTTCTGTAGGACTTCTATCCATTAATTTATTTGAAAGGCTGGAGCCATTGCTCTTATATGTGTGAAAACTTATCAATGATTAAACTCAGTGGTTAATGGTATATATACTACTAATATATACAGTATTTAACTAATGAAACTACTCAGTTGCTTTTCAAAAATTGCTTATTAGTGAAACATGTCCTGAATTTCTCCAATGTCTGTACCATATTTTACTTTAATATAATGGATAAAGAATTTATAGCTTCAAAGTAGCATACATGATCTTTTTCTTCCCTTGTACATGTAGCATGACAAAGAATCAGGAAGATCACAGTTTAAAAGAGGAAATATAAAAGAAGGAAATTATATCCATCCGTTTACATAAACCTGCAACTTAATCCTCTTTACCTAGAGAAAGCAGGTTGGAACATGTCAATATTGAAAGGAGAATATATAAGGGGTGTCATATGACTACATACAAATTGACAAAAAGTATATTAAGAGGAAAGTGGTAAAGTTGTTGAAAGATTCTGCCAACCTTCCAACAAGAAGTTCAGATTTGTGTATTTATAAACTTTCAAGGTAGATATTGCCTGGTTCCATGCTTTTGCGTTAATGAGACTTCCCAAAAGGGTCCTAAAAACTTCAGTAGATACTCTGAAGAGGGAAATTGTATAGCTTGTAGTTTGCTCTTATTTCTAAGCTGTTGTATATCTCTATAAATATTATGAGCCACAAAGAAGATTTAATAGCATGGGTGGCAATGTACAGTAAGCTTAGTGAAATTGCCAACTTAAATGGGTATTTGATCCACTGATATGATCGGATGGTTGTTGTAGCCAGACATCCAAAAGTAATCCACCGAAATAGACATTTTTCAGCTAGGAAAACATATTCCTGTCACAGTTCAGCTAAGACATTTAAAGTGGGAAAACAGAGAGGTGGACCACGAATAGCAAAGCTGAACTGAAGTTTCACATTTTTCACATTGAGGAGACAGTGTGGGTATGCTTTCCCATAGCTTATGGGAGCAATTTGAATGTCAAGGCACTAGAGCCAGGCCACACTAACATTATACTTATCAAATACATTCTACCAATAGTGCAATAGTTTATGTGATAAAACCACGAGCAGTCTGTTTCTCTGGGGTAATCCTGTTTCTTCCATTTTTCCTCTGGCAAAAGGAATGCCAAAAGATAATCTGCATTTCTTTAGCGTCAGATTGTCCCATGGACCTGCTGCAGTGGCTGTCATGGGCTGTAAGCCTAGATGAACTCCTTCCCACAGGCCATTTCCACTAGCTTGGCCTGATTTCTTATTTGGATTGCAGAATAACCTAGCAGGCAATGGGATGGGAAGAGAGAAAAGGAAAATGGCATTAAGTCCCAGTGAGAAATAAAGAGTCTGTTTATGGATGGAAGAGCTTGGAGTAGTACAAATATGTGACTCAGAGGAGGAGAAAATGAAGAAACATGAACCGAACATATTATTATTGTGTGTGCATATGTCACAGGTTTTTCTCATATGGCATCTGTTTCAAAAGATGTCTTTAGCTCTGTCAGTGAGGTAGTATAAATAAGTAACAGAATCCTTCCCTTAGCAAAATACCCCTTTTTGGGGATCCTGAATACCGACATATTTCTAATAGGCTCTTTGTTATAGTGACCTGTAATTTCTTTTCCTATTTTGAACTTTTGTTTATTTATTGTCTCAGTTAAACCAAAACCTGAATGATGTCCTTGTGACTCTAGAGAAAGAACATGCAACAAGCACCTATCCTGTTAAAGCTCAGCCAAGGTTAGTATGCGTAAACCAATGTATAGCTTTATATATAATGTATAGTATAGAATGTAAAAAATCTTATTTCCTTGTTAAAACCTTGTTAAAAGTACCACATATGTCTATCTTATTTTCTAACTCGTGTCTGGAAATATTTCCTCAGTGCTTTTCATGGTTAAATGTGCCATTTCCATTTCGGCATCAGAACAAATCCTAGACCAAAATGTACATTTTGTGTACCGAGGTGTATGTGTTTGTGTGTATGTAATAATTTTACATAAACACACCTTTTAAAAATATATCTACTGGAAGGGCAGGACAAAAGGAAGAAGTGTTGGAAAAGAGTAGGAACCTCTGTATTTTCTGTTTACTTATGAGTGAATCGTTCAGGCTTCAGCTATGATATATTTATCTGTAGATGGGGTCTTCAGAAATTTAGCAGTTGATGTTTTTATGAAGATACAATGATGAGAAAAATACATTTCATTTGGGCTAAAGTACAATTTGCCAGAATTGATTCTGTTATAACATAGTGTTCTTGGCACAATATTCTGGTTTCCATATCTTTGTGTACATCAGCGTAAGTATGTCTAATAGAACTAATCACATATTCTTTTCCCATTTATCCTTCTCTCCATTTCCCTTCCTTCCTCTGTTGTTTTCCTCTGTCAATTTTTAGATTGTAAGCTCCTTGGGGCAGGGAATTTTTCTCTTGTACTGTGTAAAATGCCATGCACATTGATGGTGCTATATAAATAATAATAAATAATAATAAACCATATTCGCAGCTCTGGGGCTAAAGGCTGGCCCTTTGAGCTCCTTGACTCTGTTACTTATGATTTATATTCTTAAGGATCACAGCTCCATATCGGATACCCTTTCCATAAAAAGAGATTAGATTTACACAACAATAAATGTATCTACAATGTCGACCGTAAGGCTGAATATATTAGTAAATCAACACAGTGCAATTCTGGCATATAGTAATATACAGTGGCTACATTTAGATGATCTTGAATGTTGCAGGATCCAATTTGGGTCAGTAACTGGGACCAGAATGTGTGCTGTTCTATGTGTGGTGTTTATATGGTGCATGTTGAATGCAACTTTTTAGATGCTGATTGGGGGATGTTGATGACTGGCTTTTAAGTTCTTGACTGTCATTTGTCTGTGCTGCCCAGCCCTCGCCTTCTAAGAACTTGATAGGCTGGTGGTAAATCAGGCCTGTTTACTGATGAGGGTCCTGTTTCCTTGGCTTCAATGACTTTGGTGGCTGTTTTTTTGCCTGCTGGTTAAACAATTTTAGTAGCTACAAAGTTGAATGTTTCTCCTTGATTGCAATATAAGGCGACCAATGAGTTTGCGTCTCCTCATTTAATTGCTCAAATCAATGAGTTCAAGGAGTTCAACTTTGCAGCTACTAAGATTGCTCGATGAGCAGGCACAAAAACAGCCAGGTTTGAAGATTGAAGCCTGAGAAACAGGCCACCTGTCAATCAACAGGAGTGCTGAAGTACCACCAGTTTATCAAGTACTTAGAAGGTGAGGGCTGGGCAACACAAACAAATGAAAGCCCACAACTTAAAAGCCGATCATCAACACACCCCAACCTGCATCTAAAAAGCCGCATGCAACAGGCACCATAAAAATACCACACACAGAGCAGCATACACTCTGCTAGAAAACTTGAAGATGGGCTCCAGCATGAGTCTGAACGCTTGGAAGACAAAACCTCTAGCTCCAGTGACTGACCCAGATTGGATCCTGCAACGTTGTCCTGAGACACATATATTTGCCTTCATTTGTGATCATGAATGTGTTTATTTGAACTGGAAAACAGACCTATACATACACACAAATAACAATACTGTAAAAGATGGATCACAACATCCCTCCAACCGATCCGCTGCCACAGAGAGGGCCTTCTCCGGGTACCGTCGGCTGGGCAATGCCGGTTGGCGACGCCCAGGGGAAGGGCCCTCTCTGTGGCGGGCCCCACCCTCTGGAATGACCAGCCCCCCGAATTACGCACCATCTCGGACCTCCGCCTTTTCCGCCAGTGTCTCAAAACGCTCTTATTTCAACAAGCCGAACTAGCATAACCTCCCGATTCTGACTTTTATTGCTTAAAATTTTAATTAGTGGGTTTTATAATGGTTTTAGCACAGGGTTATAGTTTAATTAGTTTTTTAGTTAATATATTTTGTATATATGAATTGGGTTTTAATATTACCTGTGCGGCGCCGTGGGTCCTCTCTAGGAGAAGGTGCGGGATATAAATGGGAAATAAATAAATAAATAGAAGACCTCCAAGATCGCTTCCAGTTCTATTCCGATTGATTAATTAATGAATAGATTAACCCATGCCTGTTCACCTTTATGTCTGGATTACAGAAACATGATACACATGGGGCTGCCCTTGAAGGCTAGCTAAAAACTTCAATTGGTCCACAGTGTGGTAGAACTCAAACGTAATGGCAGTCCCGAGGTTTTTCCATGTAACACCTCCGTTGTAAGAGCTGCACTGGCTTCTAGTTTAATATCAGGTGCAATTCAAAGTGCTGGTCATCATCTTTAAAGTCCTATATGGCCCAAGACCAGGCTATCTGCAGGATCACTTTTCCCCCAGGACATCTACCCATTCTACCAGGTTCCTTAGAGTCCCCTAGTCGCTTCCTTTCAACACCGTCATTAGAAAGGAGCTAGGAAGTGGGCCTCTTCAGTGTCCTGTGAAATGCTTTGCTGCCTGAGGTTCAAGGGTAAGGTGACCAGATTTTCAGTATCCCAAAGCGGGACACCATCGGGGGTGTGTGTGTGCTGTGCTCGGGTGCGGTGCACGTGCCTGCGCAGAGGGCATTAGGGCGCACGCTCCTGGATGTCAGGGCGCACGCGCACCACCACCACCACCGCCTCCCTCCCCGCCCATTCAGTGCTGTCGGCCCGGTCCACCGCCTGGCTGAGGAAGGGGTCGCGCTGTAGGGAGAGCGCTGCAGCATCTCTCGGAGCCGGGCGGTGAGGCCATCCTCACCTC
>JAPKID020007836.1:0-10119 GCA_026931265.2 Tropidonophis doriae
ACAAAGACTTGAAAGCTTTGGGCTCATGTTAAGGGCAAAAGACTGACTGTTCAAAGCTTTGTTTCATCCAGCTGGTCTGAAGCCAACACTCCTACTGAGAAACAAACAA
Source organism: Tropidonophis doriae (assembly GCA_026931265.2). Taxonomy (NCBI): domain Eukaryota; kingdom Metazoa; phylum Chordata; class Lepidosauria; order Squamata; family Natricidae; genus Tropidonophis; species Tropidonophis doriae. The sequence continues at coordinate 110 of JAPKID020007836.1, forward strand.
CCAATGAATCTGCCCAGATCAGTACATTCAGCTAATGAAAATGTATGTAATTGATATTTTATAACCATAGAAAGGATTTTCTTTAAGGGGTTTAATGATATTGATTGAAGGAAAGAAGCCAGATAGATGTTTCCCAGCTTCAGTGCGAGAGGTTTAAAGTGCCTTTGAATGAAGAAATGTACACTGGTTTAAAATTCACCACAAATTTCCATGCAATCTGCAGCTTTTTAATGCCATTGCACAACCTGACAATTAATCATGAGAGTCAACTGGCTCTCTTTTCTGATCAATTATCAGTGTGGAGACCTCTCATTGTGAATTCTGATCTGTATCAGTGTAACTGAGGAAGGGAGCACTGAAAGCATTAGGAAGTGAATTCAGGGGATTCTTTTACTGCCTGCAGTTCTACAGTTCTTCCTACAAATCAAAGGTCACCTGGTATATCCTTTTAACTATATTTGTCACATCATGGGGGTAACTAGATATTCTCAGGAAAACAGCTTCATGGAGAAGCATACTTTTAATGTGAAAGGTTGTCATATAGTAATATTGAGGCGTATATTATTGTAAATTTCCAGTTACAATGGGAGACAAGCTACCAAATATTTAATTTTGTTATTTCCTCACCTGTGTTTCACAAAGGAGGTATGAGCAAGAAAAACTTCCATATCACCCTTGTCGTGTTCCTTGCAATCCACCTCACCCACTAGCCTTAATCAAGGAATCCCAGATCATGAGAAATTTCCTGACAGTTAGGACAATTAATCAGTGGAACAGAAGTTGCCTCCAGAAGTTGTGAATTCCCCAACACTGCAAGTCTTCAAGAAGATGTTGGATAGCCATTTGTCTGAAATGGTACAGAGATTCCTGTTAAGCAGGAGGTTGGACTAGAAAACCTCCATGTTCCCTTCCAACTCTAAAGTTGAGGAATTGGTAAAAAAACATCATTCCTATAAAATGACATTGGAAGAGGTAAAATTAACCCCCAAGAAATCTGAACATCCTGTTAATTACCTTTCCAATCTATAGGGTGGAGGCTTGGAAAAATCATATGGGTAAAGATGTGAAAATATTATTGAAGTTATCGCAGTAATCAGGTAGTCTCCTGGTTTATAATAATTAAACTCCTTCTTTTCTTCTATTATTGCCTTGAATGGACATTTCATCAGCATCGTGGCATAAGAAATTTATAGGAGAAGCAGAAGCAGAAAGAGATGAATTTCCAGCAGCAACATTCGACATACATTAATGCAGAGTTTTCCTATAAGTTTTTTTTTTAATTGGAACTCAATGCTCACAAAAGAAGATAATTGCATTGAAGATGATCCAGCCCGGGTCTGGAGAAGGAATCTGAAATTTCAGACTGACATAGTCCCTGTCTAATTTTATCCCTTTTTTTGCTTTGATCAGAAGAGGAGGTAGTTACAGGTCACATCTTCAGTCATTGTATATTCCATTTCTTGTCACATCATTGCTTTATGACTAAAGGTGGTGGTGGAAATCTCATAAACCTTGTTCAACATAGTATAAATAATCATGTTTTAAATAATTAGAAAGGGAATTGGGAATGACTGTCGCAACAGTGGTGTGCAGTTGGACAAAACAAATTTGCAAGACTCAAGGGCATACTTCCAGTTTAATTTAAGAGTCAGGAAGCAAACAATTGAAGAAGGTTTGACTGCCTTTTCCACTTAGAAACTTATTTTTGAGATTCTAAAAAGAAGAGCAAAAATCAGCCTTTAGATCCCACTTGGGAGCTTCCCAGAGGCATTTAGTGCAGCTAAAACAGGATTCTTAATTTAACAGTAAGGAAAGTTCTCACTTCCATGCAGTGTTTTGAAACAGCTTCTTTCATTTTGCCTCGTGGTGCAGCATAAAAATACAAATATTCACACTGGCAAGTCCCTGCAGCATTGTTTCTTTAGCTACCATATTTTTGGGAGTATACAGTAAGACACACCTTATTCCCTCAAAAAAGAGGCTGGAAATCTGGATGCATCTTATACACTGACATCTTATACACTGAATACAGCACTTTTTTGCCTCCTGAAACCCCGCTCCCTTCACCAAAATGGCCATGCATAGTCTTTAGGAGCCTTGCAGAGTGCTCCTGGGTGCTGGGGAGGGCAGAAATGAACGAAAAATGAGCTGTTTTTTGCTCAATTTTGCCCCACCCCATAGGCCCCAGGGACACTCCATAAGCCTCCTAAAGGCTATGCATGCCCTTTAAAAAAAAGAGGGGGGGGGCGTTTTTGCACAAAAAAGGGCCATTTTGGGGAAATCTGCAGAGTGCAAAAACTTTTTTTAAATTTGCCTCTTCATAATCTTGGTATGTCTTATACCCTGGTGCATCTTATACTCCAAAAATATGGTATTCAGCTATTTTCCAGTTATTGCACAGGAGCAAGTTAAGAACATGGCAGTAGTATTACATCCCTTGTAATTATAAAAATCACAGTCATGGTTTTTTTCCATTGGTGAAGCTCTGGGAAAAGTGTCAGAATTTATTTTAAATACATAGTGTTAAAAAATTGCAGCAAGTGAAAACTGACAGCAAAGGATGTAAAAAAAAACCCTGTTAAGCTTGGACTATAATCAAATAAATTTATAACTAGTACCCAGCATGGGTTTATTGAAAACAGATCATACCAAACCGATCTAATTTCATTCTTTGCTGTCTCCTGGGACATCAAGATCATGGGCTGGGATTTCAAAAAGGGACTATGCTGGGGAAAATGTCATATTTGCACCAAAGCCACAGCTGGGCTGCATCTGTATTAAGGAAACTGTGACAATCTTTCCTAGTCTGATTTCCCATCATAATAGCTACATTTAGCTTCAAAAAACAACAGCCCTAATGTTTCTTCAATACAGTTTTCAGATTGGTGGACATATTCACTAAATAGGTGAAAGGCATTCTGACAAAATGGCTACCTCAAGGGCTATAGATAATCTAAAGATCCACCTGTCAAGCTCCAAAAGACTTTTGCTTTTACAACTATTATCACATCTCAGCTTGCCAACAAACTATGAGGGAAGGAGAGGGAGATAGGAAATGGCTGAGACATCAAAATGTCATGTGAGAACCAAGGACATTTCATTAGGTGTTCATAGAGGCCAAAAAAAAAGACTTTCCCACAACAATATCCAGAGACTGTATTGGACAATGTGACCTGAGCTAATTGGGGGTGGGGGTGGGGGTAAAATGTGAAGTTTAACTATAGGGGTTAGTGCAGGAAAGGTATAGACCCAGTTTTGCCTTCAAATGTGTTAAAATGATGTACTCAAGGCAAAGGGAATAAACTTTATATATTGTTTTGGAGGGAATAAGGGCACAATTGGAACAGCGGTGGGTTGTTCTTACCATTACACTGGTACATTGCTCGTAATCCTCTCGTGCATAGGCTGGACATGCTCGTGCATAGGCTGGACATGCACTGTACACGTGCCTGACATACGTTGTGCATGCATGTGCACTCCACCACCCCTGCGACACCCAGCTGCTCGTCAGAGGTCATGCAACCACGCACACTGTGCATGTGTGAGCAATTGGCCCGGTTGCTTCAAAAACAAAGATGGAACACCACTGGACGGGGGAGTGGGTGTCAAACAAGCTACTGTACCAGTACAGGGATCACTGGTCCCAACTGCTATCGGTACAGCCATACCATACTGTACCGGATGGAATCCACCACTGAATTGGAATATATTGTAAATCTTTTAGTTATTATAGAAGAAGTAACAAAAATGGTCTTGGGTAAGTGCACTGTAATATTTGTATTTATTTTCCTTTTTTGTATTTAGATTTACATGTATTATGTTTGTATTATTTGTATTCAAATTTTTAAAAAAGTTAAAAAAAAGAAAAAATAGAAATAGGAAAAAAAAAAAAGAACTGATGCACTCAGTAAAGTTTTCCATAAGGAGATTGGACCATCTCGATCATGCTTGCTTTGGTTGGGTTAATACGTCGGACCCTTGACCCCCTTTTACCAAAAAATCCACACTGAGAACGCTGCACCGCATCATTTGTGTCTTACTCCAATCAAATGCTCCTCACCCTCTTGGCTTCCTTCATTTTCTTCTGGCTCTAGGGCACTGGGCTTTCAGAATAGGCAAAGGATTATGTTTAAACTTTTTTGTTATCTAAATATACTGTATTTTTCAGAGTATAAGATGCACCTTTTTCCCTCAAAAAAAAGACTGAAAATTTGGGTGCGTCTTATACACTGAATACAGCATTTTCTTGCCTCACAAAACCCTGCCCCCTTCACCAAAATGGCCATGTAGAGCCTTTAGGAGCTTTGTAGAGTACTCCTAGGGGCTGGAGGGGGCATAAATGGCCGTTTTTGGGAGGTCTGCAGAGTGCAAAAACTTTTTTTGCAATTTGCCTCTTCAAAACCTTGGTGTGTCTTATACGCCGATGCATCTTATACTCTGAAAAATACGGTAGCTCAAAGACATTGCTAAAATGCCAAATAATACATTTATGATTATGTCTACAAAATCAGTGAGGAAGCTCTTGGGTGAAAAAGTGGTGGGAAGTGACTTGTCAGCTTCCCTGGTGCTTTCCCGTTGAATTTGCTTGTGGGAAGCCAGAAAGAAAACTTGCAAATGGTGATGGTGTGACTTACTTATGTGACATAAGTGAGAGCTAGTTGCCAAGTGTGTCAGAGTATGAATGAGTTTTCATAGACTGGAATAGACATGGCAACGGATCAGCCAATGGGGACCGTTTAGAAACTGAAACATAGTGTTTGTTTATTTAGGACTATAAGAGGCAGTTTGGAGTCTGGACATGGGTTAGACTTGCTGAACTTTATAAAAGTTGGTTTGGCTTCTGTAACTTTGCAGCCTCTGTACAATATTAGTCTCTATATCTCTCTAATCTGTAATGACTTGCTTCTATGAATATTGCTTCTGTGTTCCTGATATTGTATGCTGAATTCTGCTACATGGTATTATATATTAAAAAGTTTCTTATATATAATTGAATCCTGCAGAAGTTCATTTACTTGTTTGTGCTTGCTGGATATGCTGCTGCAACAAAAACTCAGAACATGAGCATGTCACCCAGACAGCCATAAAGCTAGTCCTGCCTTTGACACTTTATAAGTGTCATTCTTCAAATACTATGTATATTTAGATGTTATAACTCAGATTCAACATAGATGGACAAATATTGTTTAGAACGCCTACAAAGGAGATTAATTTCAAGGCATATTATTTTATAACACCATAAAGTTACACAAAAATACTTTCTAAAATCAATGAGCCCTCCTATTTTTTCATCATTAGATGCTCCTTGGTGTTCATATCAGGTCTCAGGATAATAATGAAGCATTTAGGGATAAAGATGCAGCCCAGTAATCCCAGACTGGAGGTCAGGATGGAGAAGATCTGCACAGCCACCATGTATTTCCCTTTGGTACTCAGGTAGGTGGGGACAAAGGAAATCCAAACAGTGCAGAAAACCAACATACTGAAAGTAATCCACTTGGCTTCATTAAAGGTCCCTGGAAGCTTTCTGGCTAGAAAAGCCAAGAAGAAGCAGATGGCAGCAAGAAAGCCCATGTAGCCAAGCGCAGAATAAAACATGGTGACTGAGCCTTCATTGCATTGCAGCACAATGTGTCCTGGTTGAGAATGCAGGTCAGAATCTGGGAATGGGGGAGAAATTCTCAGCCATATGAAACAGATGCCTACCTGAACCCCAGAACAAGACAAGACAATGGAGGTGGCCAGAGATTTCCCCAGCCATTTCCTCATTCTGCTGCCTGGCTTTGTTGCCAGAAATGCCACCACCACCATGACAGTCTTCGCCAGTAAAGAAGACACAGCAACTGAGAAAACAATGCTGAAGGTGGTTTGTCGAAGAAGGCAGGACACTTTCTTGGGTCGACCAATGAACAGAAGTGAAGTCAAGAAGGAAAATAGGAGGGAGATCAAAAGAACATAGGTAAGGTCCCGGTTATTGGCTTTGACTATGGGGGTTTCTCGGTACTTAATGAAGTTTCCCAGAAAAAAGGCTGTAGTTATGGATAAGGAAATGGCAAAGAGAACCAGAGTGAGACCCAAGTTTTCTTTATAGGACAGGAAAGTTATAACTTTGGGAATACATTGATCTCGCTTCTTATTGGAATGCTGATCATCTGGACACTTTTCACAATGGGCTGCATCTGAAAAATATTTATGGCACATGTTTGTTTCTGCAGCTGTAAGATCATGACACGTGCTGATGAGCCAATTTATATTACAATACATAAAATGTGTTTCTAAAGGTAATCAGTTAAAAAAAATATTGAGAGGAAAGGAGGTTAGAAAATACTTTCTGACTTTACTTGATTAAGGCCTAACTTACATGGTGAGAAAACATATTAATGAAGGATGAACGAATAAAAGAGCAGTAAGTGAAGAAATGTTATGGAACATGCAGCCAAGTATGGCCTGAACAGTGAAAATGTAGTACAAAACTGTGGGTTAATTCCTAGCTGAAGTCCAGAACTTTGGCTTTAAATAATTTAATTATTGTTGGGGTGTGGTCGTTGCCTTGTTACATATTGGCAGCCATGGAAGCAAGGGTGGAATTCAGCAAGTTCTAACAGGTTCTGGAGAATTGTAGTGGAAATTTTAAATAGTTCAGAGAACTGGCAAATACCACCTTTGACTGGCCCAGAGTGGGGAAGGAATAGATATTGCAATATTTTCCTCCTGGAGTGGGGAGGGAATGGAGATTTTGCAATATCCTTCCCCTGCCATGCCCACCAAGCCATGATCACAGAACCAGTGGTAACAGTTTTTGAATTTCACCACTGCCTGGAAGTTATTTATTTATTTATTTTTGGGTTTTCAGGGCTGCCACACATAGTGCTGTGGAAAAATGGGAGGGGGGAATTTCAGGGTGTTGTGGGGAATATCTATCCATAGTAACATTTCTTTCTCTAAGAACCAAGATCGTTCAGCCTGCACCTGGAGGTGTGTGACTGGGAGGCATCTCCAGTTGGGACGGTGCATCAATGGTACCATGTGATGGACATGTGTGTGGTGCGCAGGGACTTGGATTTTCATTTGGGTGGGAAAAACCTGGAAACTTTCAGATTTGGGTTTTCCCAGATGTGCCAATATGACATCTCTAATAAAATGGAACTTTGAGGAAACTCAAGCCTCAGTCTTCTTTCATTGGGAGTGCTATTTGGAACCCTGACACATATTTGATGATGGCAAGGGATGCTGCCTGGGCTGTTATACCAGGTTCACTCATTTGAATCTTCCAACAAGTAGAAGAAAGTTGTTGAATATATGGACTGAAATGGTATTAATTATAACCATTCATGTCTAATATAAGTGGGGGGGGATCTCCATTTTCATTATGGAGTGTGGTTCTTAGGACACCAAGTTTGGACTGTGACAAGATAAGAACCCATGCTGGAACTCAGTTGTCCACCAGGAAGACCCATATCACAATGATGCACAACACTGTTGTTTAAATCCTATCTGAAGAATCACCTTGGCACATGTTTAGAACATTGACCTTAAATAACTTCATTATTGCTGGGATGTGGTTGCTGCTGTCAGGCTTGGAAGCCATCTTTGTATTGGGCCTCAAATCTGGCCACATATTCAAACATATTCTACTGCGGAAAACTGGGAGGGGGATTGTATGGAGCATGGGCGATATGTAGCCAAAATAACATTCCTTCTCAGAGATTCAAGGTTGTTTTGTCCCTGCACTTGGACCAGTGGTAGGTTCCAGGTCCCATTGCAACCAGTACAGTGCAATGGGCAGGGCGCCCACCACATGAATGCATGCAATGTGCACATGCGTACTTACTGCCCGCAATGCTTTGTGACGCCTCCATGATGCTCCAGCTGCTTGGCGGAGCATTGCACAGGTGCTGCACACTCCCTGTGCATGCGCAGAAGCCCCCAAAACTTCAAATACCAATAAGGAGTGTGGGCGGGCAGGCCCTCCAGAGCACCGTACTGGAACAGTACCTGGTGCTGCAAGCAGGTATCAGTACACCCGTACCAGGGCATACCAATCATAACCCACCACTGACCTGGACTGATATGGATGGGAGAAATGTTCCTTTGTGATAAGTGACTATTAGGCCATGTGATGGACATGTGGTGCTGGGGCAGAGTCTTGAACTTCCAACTGAGTGGGGAAAACCTGGCTACTTTCAGATTTGGGTATTCCCAGTTGTGCTAACATGGCTTCTTTAATACATTTGAATTTTGAGGAATCTCTAGCCTTGCATTCTTATTTGATGGAGGATGTTATTTGCGACCCTGACACCTGCCTTGATAGCATGCATAGAAATAATTTGATATTTCTTTCAGATATATTTTATAGGATCCAAAGTTAATATAGGAACAATCATCCCATATTTAAAGGCTGAGAACCAATGATATGATCAATACTCATAAGACTTGCCTTCTTTCCTGAAACCAGGTAAGAAGATAGCAACTTGAGATATTACAGCAGTTTTTCATTATTTATTTTAATAGCAAAATGGAGTGATATAACCAATCTTAGTTTGTGGAACCCTTCAAAAAATTCATTTTTCTTGCTTCATGGAATTATGAAAATTCTATGCTGCTAATTAGGTTTATAACTAGCAAGAAAGAAACTAATTTTTAAAAATGTAGCCAGAAAAGCAGGAATGAATTTTGATTACATCATCAATTTCTCTCTCTCTTCCCCCCCCCAAAAAAAAGCTACCTACTTTCTTGCATAGAGAATGTTCCATCTGTACACAGAGAACAGTCATAGCAGCAAACTGGTGCTTCTTTTATCATGACCTTGGCATACCCTGGGTAACAACTTTTGGAACATCTAGAAGATGGTACCATCTAAACATAAAAGAAGATGGGCAACATATGAGTAAGAGGGGTTTACATCAATGAACTGATTTCTGGAAGCCAAGAAATACACCGAACCAACTCAGCCAAGGATAGTGGCATAGTAGTTACAGTATTTTTCAGAGTATAAGACTCACCTTTCCCCCCCCAAAAGAGAGTGAAAATTTGGGTGTGTCTTATAAACAGAATGTAGCCCACCCACTCACCCACTGTCCCCCACCCTTTGGCCTCTGCCTCCCAGAAATTTAACTCCTTGCAGTAAACAGGGAAAATGAGACTGAAGCCTGAAACAGCTGATGATCAGGAGGCGTGCTTAAACTGAAAGTGAAACTTGCTGTTTGCTCCATGAGGCAAATTGCTGGGAAATAGAAGCAGATTTTTTTTCCCATGTGTTAATCAGGCTGTTTGCTGTTTGCTGCAAGAAAGTAAGTCAATAACTACAAATGCCTATAGAAGGTTCAAATTATTAGACTTATTTTTTAAAGACTGCTTTATTATTGTTCTAGACAGCTTAACAAAATAAAGAAGCTTTTTAAAATTAATACTTGACCTGAAGAAGCCCAGTGCTATTGTATCTTCTTTTAAATAGCAGAGAATAATTATACTTCCAGAAAGCACATCAAATTTAACAGCATCTGTACAAGTATAGTCTGAAATGTAACCATACAAACAGTGTATATTGTCTGTACTATTTGCTGTTTGTTGCAAAGAGGCAAATTGCTGGGAGGCAGAGGCAGATATTTTCCCCTTTATTTTATTTATTTATTTTATTTTATTTATACTAGATTTATAGACCGCCCCCTCTCCCCAAAGGGACTTGGGGCGGTTCACAGGCAATTAAAAACGAATACAAAATACAATATATAAATTAAACTAAAAACATATTAAACTTTACTAAGCCTGTGTAAAAAACCAATGAAATAAAATTCACCCGTAATGAATTTAAAATTCCCATTTTATCTTCTAAAACTAATCTAAACTAAAAGGGGGGCAGTCGTCAGGCCAGTCCAGCCTGTATAAACAGATGGGTCTTAAGGGTGTGGCGGAAAAGGCGGAGGTCAGTCATAATCCTAATGTCTGGAGGGAGGTCATTCCAGAGGGTGGGGCCCATCACAGAGAAGGCCCTCCTCCCAGGGGTCACCAGC
>JAPKID020007837.1:0-10119 GCA_026931265.2 Tropidonophis doriae
TCACTCAAAGAAGCGTTGGTAATTCCCTGGAGCCAGCCTCGAGTCACCTCCCAGGAAGCCAGTACTAACCAGGAGGGGCACGGGTCCAATAAACATGTGGTGGCTTTCAGTTTTCTCATTAACCTGTCCATATCCTTGGTGGAATATACACATACCTTCATTTTAGAAGTGTCTTAGCTGGATTAATGTGATACAGACCTGCCCCACCCATGAAGGAAGAGGCGGTATGCTGAAGAACCTGTCAGTCAAGTTGGATCCAGAAGGATCCAAGGATCTTCTCTGCTATGGTCCCAGCTCTTTGGAACATCTTGCTCCCTGAGGTGAGATTGTCTACCATTTTCATGATCTTCCACAAGAGCCTGAAGAATTGACTCTGCCAGTTGACCTGGGGCTCCAACACGGGAGTACCAGGCTGGAGGTAGTTGATGGACTAATAATAGATCCCATCTCCTCCCTACCCATCTTGTATTCTTTTAATTATAATTTTGAATTCTTATTGTTATGGTTTTATAGCTTTTAATGCTGTAAGCCTTGCAGTAAGATGGACACCAAATAAAGTTAATGAATTAATATGGCTGGACATGTGTGGGAAAGAGTACAAACCCTCCCCTAAGTGAATGTGGTGGTTTGCATTGGAGAAGGGAAGGAAGTTGGTGATGTGCAGGGCTCCAACTGGCCAGCTTCAAGGCTACCCCTTACAGCTGCAGAACCAGGCCTAAACCTGGTCTGGGGGAATTACCCTGGACAAAGGGAAGAGATGCTTCCAGGGAACAATTATACAAGAGAGGCAGGCGCCAGCAGTTGTGTAACTGTCAGAAAAGGAAACTTAGAATTGATTCACCCTAATTGGTCAGGTTGTAAAAAGAGACAATAGGAGATTTGTGTTTTCAGACTTACAGGGTTTTGGTAATGTAACTTTACAATAAAGTAGAATTAGCTCATCTAGTTGTCTTTCCTGTCTGATTTGCCCGAGAGTGCTGACAAGTCCCAGCAACCAGTTTTATGTCTCTCTTTCATGCCTTTGATGTGAATACTGATGTGGAAGATATTTCATAGATTAATACAGTCTTCTTTCTGGCAACATCCAACACTCCCCTCCACTACAATCCCTAGCTTATTTCTCTGCTTGCTGAAGAATACTGCTACCTTCTTCGTCAACACAGCAGTCCTGTTTCTAGCTTTGTAGGTGCATGGAGTTCTCCATCAAATAAAAAGAGAAGGGTAAGGATTTACATGGTACAAGAAATCATGCTTGATGGGATGGGATGGAGCAGACACAGGGCAGAGAAGGAGATTAGTCTCCAAAAGTACCAGTACCAAAATATTCAGAAATACGAACTGTTGTCTCCTACAACAACCACTCCCCTTTCCTTCTATTTATTCCCCAGCTAGGGAGGGATCATTCAGCATCCATCTGTGCTTTGCTCACTTCACTCCAGGGCAACTCACAAACCTCAAAATGACCATAGAAAGAAGAGAGGAAGTTACCATTTTACTGTATAAGATGAATTCTATGGTCTGAATGAAGTAGAAAGTTAGTAGCAAACATTATCCTTGTTTGTCAGGTTACACATCCAATGGGAAAGAACTAATACTGAATGGGTGAATAAATAAATAATTAACCACTAGCTATGTTGCTCCATAGAGAAAAGTTCATACATTTCAAGGATAGGTCTAAGGAAAACTTCATTAGCTGCTTTTGTGTCATTTATAATTATCACTGTTTTTGTGAAAAGAATGAGAGGGATTGAGGAGAGAGGGGATTGAAAAAAAACAAGGGGAAAAGGTACTCATTAAACTGAGTAACTCAGGAACTGAAATAAAATTATGTTCTCATGGCTCAGTGATTTTCAACCTTGTGTGAACTATCACACACTGGATATTAGCAAGTCCAAAACAAAGCTGGAAAATAAATCTGCAGAAAAGCTTATCAATTGGTAAACATTATTGGGCTAAATGTGATATTTTGTCACTTTTCTTCTGGAAGAGTAGCTACTGAAGAATTGGAGTATCTCTTCTCCAGGGATAGTTACTCATAATATAAAACTTCCCTGGGATGGGTGAAATCCCAGATATGAATTTAAAGGCTCAGGGATCTTCAGCCATGCTAATCAGATCTTCATGGTAGTGATTGTTCCTCTGGTTCAGATAACGAACCATCATTGATATAAATATCTACCTTGCATTGAACAAGAAGAAGAGACTGCAACAATGAATGAATTTAGGGTTGCAGGTGAATGAAGATCAAGCTTATTGAATGGCTTACTGTACCTGAGAAAAAGAAGTCTTCAAGAATAAAGGCATTCTTGGAAATAGTGATCTACTTGTGCGAAGATATTTTCTTCAAAGGGTCTGATGAAGATCACCTAGAACAGTGGTAGTCAACCTGGTCCCCACTGCCAACTAGTGGGCGTTTCAGCTTTCATGGTGGGCGGTAGGGGTTTTGTCTGATACTGAAGAACTTTCCTTTTTTAAGAAATTTAATTGACTTCCCTACTTTATAAATCACCATTACTGTGGAACCAGTGTGTGGTTAGAAAATTTTACTACTAACAGAGATACGAAAGTGGGCTGTAGGTATAAAAAGGTTGACTACCCCTGACCTAGTCTATGAAGAAACTTTTGGAGGTTTAGTTTTAATTATCAATTTTGGAACAATATTTATGTTCCAGTTACTTATTTATAATCCATTAATTAAACATTAATTGTAGTTGTAGAAGATGCTGGGTCAAAAAGGGGTGGCTTAGTTCAAACTCCATAGCCATGTGTGACTATAGCAATAACAATAGCACTTAGACTTATATATTGCTTCACAGTGCTTTACAGCCCTCTCTAAGAGGTTTGCAGACTTAGCATATTGTTCTCAACAATCTGGGTTCTCATTTTCCCAACCTCGGAATGATGAAAGAATATAATCCACTTCTGGTGGTATATGGATTATTTCCTTAATATCTTGTGTTAAATTTTGTTCAGAACTCTAGCCTGTCTCCTGTCTGTGATGAGCTCATGAGTCAATGAAATTACATAAACCGAGAAAATGAATTGAATTAACCATGATCCATTTACTTAATCATATGTCATGAACACAATCAATATTTCCCTAAAACCATCTGTCTTTATTTTTCTCAAGAGCAATCAATGCAAGGTTTAAAAAGTCTGTTTGGGCACCTGCTGTAGGAGAATTAAGGTATAAGCCCTCCCCCATTTACACATAACTAGTGAATAAATATTACATAGCAACAGCAATGATTTATACTAAGATTCCTGTCACCCACAAACCACACTTAAAGTGAAATTCCTGGGAGGAGTAAGAACCTTAATCAAGAGACGTCATCTGGGAATACTCAGACCAATGAGGTAAAATTAGGAAGGGGAATATAGAGAATGGCCTATGAAAGTATATTGGGAGCATTCTGGATCAACTAAAGCTTCTGCACAGTGTGAGATTCAGCCAGTTCACACCACTTCGGGAGAACCGGTTGTTAACTTTCTGAGCAGTTTGGTGAACTGATTGTTGGAAGAAATCATTGGGCCAGAGAACCGGTTGTTAAATTATTTGAACCCCACCACTGCTTCTCGATGGTCTTCAATGGCAGACCTGTGTTGAGTGTGTTTCAGTAGTGTAGATTGAGATGTGAGTGACCATGAGTAAGGTCTCCTAGTCTAAGTAATAGATACAAGTTCTACAAGCACTGGTGTACAAATAGGCTCCTGGCCACAATTCTTTTAGTAGGAGCTGTTAATTTGAGCTCCCCCCACCCCAGATTGTATATCTGTACTGAGGAAGGCAATATCCAGAATCAAAGATGGAAGCACTCCAGTTTCTAAATCCAATATTCTGTTAATGAAACCATACAATAAAGTAGAATTTGTTCATTTGGTCATTATTTTCTACCTGGTTGACCTGGGAAAGCTGACACCAATCTTGCCAGTCTGAAAGTACAAATCTCCTTCTGGGGGCTATGCTTCTCTTATCTCACCATTCCCCCCCCCTCTTCCATAGTCATTCCCACATGCCATTATAACCATCCCCTTTTTCAAGGAGACATTTACCACTGCATGCCCATCAGCGATGGGATTCAATACAATACAATAGCAGAGTTGGAGGTCATCTAGTCCAACTCCCTACCTAGGCAGGAAGCCCTATACCATTTCAGACAAATGACTATCCAACATCTTCTTGAAGACTTGCAGTGTTAGGGCATTCATAACATCTGGTGGCAAGCTGTTCCACTGATTAATTGTTCTGTCAGGAAATTTCTCCTCAGTTCTAAGTTGCTTCTCTCCTTGATTAGTTTCCACCCATTAGTTTCCACCTGAGGGAGAGAAAGTGATAAAATAGGTGGGGCTTCTGTGGGACAAAACTGAGAGAGCGAAGGGGATAGGCTGGTGGGGTGTCTGTGGGTAGGATAGGGGAGGATTTTGTGGGGCAAACCTGAGGGAGAGAAGAAAATAGGATAGAGGAGGCTTCTGTGCGCAAGGCTGAGGGAGCGAAGGGGAGAGAAGAGGTTGATGGTAACTACTCATTAATTTTCAAGCTGCAAGTGTCTATTTATCAAACCTGATCACATAGTTTCGGAGCGGAGCATGGCAGAGGTGGGTTTCAAATTTTCTACTATCAGTTCTGAGGGCATGGCTTGCTGGGGGGCATGTGACTGAGTGGATGTGGCCAACTTGACATCATTCATGTACATGCACATTCAGTCACATGCCCCACACCTAGCCATGCCCACAGAACCACAAAAATTTGTTTTGCCAGCTGGTAGGCTGGCAAAGAAATCTCGCTCTGCTGCCATGGCTCTTGGAGGAAGGAGGCAGGGATGCTGGCTCAGGGCTCGCTTCCCTTACTGATCACCACCATTCACCCCCCTCTCCGCTTTCCTGGCCAGCCACCCAGTTAAGCAGGCGGGGCCTGGGCTGCAGCCAGCGGGGAAGGGGCAGTAAGGGAAGTGAGCCCCAGGCCATCATTTCTACCTCCTTCCTCAGCATGGGGGACAGCCAGCCTCCCCCGCTGCTGCACCCTAACCTTCCACACAGAACCTCTGCTGACAGGGCACCTCCCATTTCACCTCAATTTCCCCACTGCCATGGCTCTCAGAGTGAGGAGGCAGCCTTGCTTCCCTTACCACTCATTGCCCGCCCACCCACTTGCTCGCCGCTTTCCCGGCTGATGTCCCAGCTGACCAGGTGGGACCTGGGCTGCAACAGCAGGGGGGAAGCAATCCACGGGCTCCGCGCAGTTCCTCAGCTCATCTGGACTGCAGCTGAGCCCTCTCCTGCTGCTGCCCTCCTCTTCTGCCACTGCCCTCTTCTCCTGTAACTGCCCACTTCTCCTGTCGCCGCCCTCTCTAGCATGCAAAGCTTCCGGGTTGCAATGGCAGCAGCTTTGGGAGATGCTGGCTGGTGGGGAGGCGGGACTAGCATGAATTCTGCTTACCTGTGTGTAGGCAGGAGGAGGCAGTTGTGTAGATGCACATGGTGAAGCATAGGCAGGGTGAACATCCCAGAGAGGTGGTTCAGGAGCATGGTCATCCATCCTTCACTATGGGTTCACAACCCTCACCCAATTATTACTACTAGTTCTCCCAAACCAGTGCAAACTAGGAACAACCTACCTCTGGAGCATGGGTATTCATCTAGGTTACATGGGAAAGGATTGATCACAAGGTCTTAGTAGTAGATCAATTTATGGATAGTAATTATTGGAAGGTAGAAACTCATACTTGCCATTTTTTTTGCTGAATGTAGCTAAGAAAGATATAGTTAGAGTCAGTAGTATAATTTTCAAATCAAATAACTTTTATTTAGAAATTGACCAAAATTGAAAAAAAACACAACAAAATAGAACAGCCATAAAACAGCCAGACGGATAAATACTAGTAAAATAAGGTAAACATTACATTGAATCTTTTTGAGTATCCTTGCCTTCAAATCAGTGTTGATTCCTGGTGACTACAAGGACCAGTCTTTACAGTTTTCTTGGCAAGATTTTTGGAAGTGGTTTGTTTTTCCCTTTTTTCCAGGATTGAGAAAGAGCAACTGGCTCAAGGTCACTCAGATGATGGTGGTCATGGTCTCTAGTTTCTATCCTTGTGTATTAACCATACACACAATTAAATCTCATATGAAACTATTGTTTTCCTAGTAGATTAAATGTAAAGTGTTCTACTAGAATTTAGTATGTTGCTAATATTGATTAAATTAAGGTTTCCTGGACCTTATACAATAGGGGAACGAGTGCAAAAGTCTCATCTGGTCACATAGATGAAATACCCAAGAAGAGTTTCTAGAAAATATGAGCATAAAGAGCCAGAGACTAGACTGGCATTTCAATAATTAGTATTCAGATAAGAGAGGACTTGAGAACACCTAAAGATATCCAAATAACTGCTTCTTGTGAAAGGACCAAAAGACAGAGG
Organism: Tropidonophis doriae; assembly: GCA_026931265.2. Taxonomy (NCBI): domain Eukaryota; kingdom Metazoa; phylum Chordata; class Lepidosauria; order Squamata; family Natricidae; genus Tropidonophis; species Tropidonophis doriae. The sequence goes on from JAPKID020007837.1 coordinate 6,420, forward strand.
TCTCTGGCAGGTTTAGGATTGTGAAAGATGATGGAATAACCTTATTGCTCAAACTGTGATTGGAACCTTTGAAGGAACACTAAGTTTGAGTAGTTCCGTTTCTAATCACTTTGGAAATTGCTTGTTAGCTGCTCTTACTCTGTTTCCCTGAAAATAAGCCCTCCCTGAAAATCTCACATATTACTATGGGATTAGGTATCACCAGTACAGTGGTAATACCCAATCATTTCTTTTTTGCCCATGGCAAAGCAATGTTGATGCCCCATCCCAGTGCCTGGAAGTTCTGGAGTCCTGGATTGGGAGCAAAAGGCTTCAGCTGAACCCCAGACTGGGTCTAGATTGGGGGCCCTCCAGATCTGGCTTTATGCTATCTTTAGTAGTGGGTTTCATTGTCCCAGACAGACATGGTGTGCATCTTGGAAGATCTCCTAGACTCACAATTCTTGTTCAAAGAGCAAAACCTTTCTTGAGCAAACTCTATCTTCTATTCTCTATCTAATCTAGATTCATATGAATATTTCTTAAGTGTACATGAAGATTCACAACAGCAGTTTTACACTGAGTATCCTTCTCTATAAGATAAGCATATTGTCTAAGCATTTTCTGATATCTGAAACAAAGTTGTTGAGAATGGTGAAAATTCATTTCTATCATTGTTCCACATTGCTGGTTTCTGATTGCCATTGCCAGACAGAAACCAGCGGTTTATTCCTTTGGCTCCAGCAGTAGACTGATTGAGAGAGAAAGTGAGGTTATTGAAGCTGCAAAAAATCCAGCCAGGAATATTGATGTCTTTAGAGAAAACACACTTTTTTGCAATAACATATTGTACTGTGTATTATTAGCTTCAAAGCACTCACTTATCAATAAGAGAATAATTGTAGGGACTACAGCTATATGAAGCTCATAACAGAGAAATCCTTTTTAAAGGTAATTCTGCATTCATAGATTTTATACAAAATTAATATAGACACACTATTCATTAAGCTTTTGCAAAGTAGGGTTCATTAATGCACGAACTTACTTAAATATGCCTAATGCTCTGAGGTGCATAATATTGCCATATTCCCTGATATAAAAAGTCTTCAGGTACTTTGTTTGGCTTGATATTTGCATACAGTTCATTCCACTTAGCTATAGCTTTTTTCTTGACTTATTTATATCTGAATCCTTTATTCTAAGGTAGGAAATTATTTTGACACTTTAAAAGAAGAAATCGAGTTCCTTTAATACATTTTTTTGCTTCAGCAGGAATTATTTTTTAAGCTTACTGCCCTGAAATTCAAATTCCCACCAAACATGCAATATGAAAATAGTTTTTTCAAAGACTGTTGTGAGATATAGTGTTTCTACCCATTTTATAATGTTTGTGGTCTACAACTATACCCTACATCAATTTTAAAAAAGAAAAGCTCATGTCTATTTAGTCAGATGGTCCCTCAACAGCATTCCCGATAGTCTTTTGTGACTGTCGAGTTATGGAGACCCTAAAGAGGTATGCTTGGCTTAAGAAATTAGTAAAATACATCACTTTCTGCAAGATTTTAACTTTTAATCATTTTAATGATTTTATTTTATTTTTGACTTATAAGCTTATTAATCTTTAAACAATACATATAATTATAAGCTTCTTTTAATACTGGAATAAACAGAAAAGCGGGAAAGATGTTCAACAACAAAATACATTTTAATAGTTTAATCATAGGTAATCACAAATATTAGAAGTACTTCCAGTTCTGAGCTGCAAAAAAACTGGAGGCATGTCTTATACTAGGGATCTCAAACCCCTGATCGATGGCATTCCAGAAACTGGGCCACGTAAACAAAGCCCTATCTATGGGGTGCAGACAGTACATGAAACCATGACCTTTCCAGTCCGCAGAAAACCTCTCTCCACAGAATCAGTTTATGGTTACAGTTAGGGGGCACTGTCTAATACTAGGAACATCTTCTTAACAGATAAGTTTTGCTGAGAGAGTTTTGAACGAAAATTATGATATACTCAATATCAGTGGTCTGTCTTTACATTTGTCCCTACCGTTTACTGTGCAATTTGAAAGTGTCATCCCTACTATAGCTTTGTGGTGAAGCCCAGAGGACCTCTAGACAGAATATATAATGACCTTTCCAGATTTTGAGAAAGAGAATGGTGGTTTATAAAATTTTACATGTCCAAAACCAGAGGTGGTATTCAGCAGGTTCTGACCAGTTCTGGAGAACCAGTAGCAGAAATTTTGAGTAGTTTGGAGAACCAGTAAATACCACCTTTGACTGACGCTGCCCCCATCTATTCTCTGCCACTTGGATCCCAGCTGATCAGGAGGGAATGAAGATTTTACAGTGTCCTTTCCCTGCCACTCCCACCAAGCCACACCATGCCCACCAAGCCATACCCACAGAACCCATAGTAAAAAAATTTGAATCCCACCACTGCTGCACATCAATAATTGTACAATGAAAGATAGGACATTCACACATGCAGAGCTTGCACACTTCATACCCATATTGTTACCCTTGGATTTTCTCCAAAGTGTTGCTCTTCTTTGGAAATATGTCTAAAGCAAACCTTGATTCATATTGAATAAGAATCAGTGGGAGAAACATACTGGAGGATTTCTTTGTCCTGCAGAAATCCCATCTCTTTCCATTTTCAATCAAAATTCCAGGATTCCTGGAGGCCAATCGTTAAGCGCCATATCCTATTTGTGGAGTGAATGCCTTCAGAATTTCAGAAGCTTTTGTTCAGAATTATGTAATCTAGAATGGTGGAACCTGAAAATCCAAGCCTGCATGAGACGTCTAAAAAGAGACAGAGAGACTTCCAAAAATTATTGCCAAATCATAATTGTTTATGTGACAAAAAGAGAACATTGTTATATAGATAAGCGAGGAGCAATCATATTAACTCTAATTAATTCATTCTGAAGCACTCTGCCCTCTGAAATTCAGCAAGCCTCTATTCTCCTAGTCTTCTGAAATGTACTGAAGATCTTCCTCTAAGCCAAGGGTGTCAAACTTGCATCATTAGGGCAGCATCATGTGACATATCGGGACTATTTCCCCCTTCACTAAACCAGGCATGGGCATGGCCAGCCTGTGATGCATCTGGCCCAAAGGCAGCAAGTGTGATAGCCCTGCTCTAAGCATTGGGATAGGAAGAGGTGACGGCATTGAAGGAATCTTGACTTGGCACTGAGTTTTTTTCTTTGTATGGTTTATGTTTTTAATATTTATATTGGTTTTATGTTGCTTTAATTCTTGATTGGGAGCTTCCCCAAATTTGAGATGGGCAGCTGTAAAAATGTTTTAAATAAATAAATAAATGTTGAATGGGGGGAAAATGGGCATCCTGATCTAAGCTTTCATGAACTGGAATAGGGCTTAGCAACAAGGTCAGCCAATGGGATCTGAAACAGTTTGGAGCCTGGGCATGGCTTACCCTCTGTACCTCCGAGTCTGTGCTGAGCTCTAAACTAGTCTGCTGCTCTGAACTAAAACTGAAACTTCTCTCCTCTGTCTGTGTTTTGCTTGTATTTACCACCACGATGGAAAAATCTGCTTTTGGTATTGTATATTTACTTCATGTGTAAATATACTGGAGGTTTTTAAGAAGATGTTGGATAACCATTTGTCTGAAATGGTATAGGGCAGGGGTCTCCAACCTTTGCAACTTTAAGTCTGAAGGACTTCAGCTCCCAGA
>JAPKID020007838.1:0-10119 GCA_026931265.2 Tropidonophis doriae
GTAAGGGTGGGGAACGAGGTGGGGCAAATGCTGAAGAACGGCAGGGCCCCACGGAGGCTGGCCGTGTCCTACAGAAAACCATTGAGGGCAACTCTATTGTCTGCTTTTATTTCCGGTGGCGTCCTTTTCTCCGCTACCATAAATGGTTAGAAATGTACTTTATAAAGAGCGTTGGGGAGGGGAGGATTGTGCAATTTTTAAAATTCATGTGGCAAGCAAGCATTTGTGTGGTGAGGGAGCACGGAGGAATGGTAGTAAACATCTGTCCGGTCACCGACCCTGCATGAAGGCACCGCTAGGTGGAGCTGGTGATTAAGGAACGCTGTGTCCCTGAGCAGAGGAAGGGAAAGCTGCTGGGTCTTTTGGGTGGGAGGCCGGAGGGCTTGCTTCACTCTTGCACCCCTGTATGTGCGAATTGCTTTATAAAGGGAAACCGCATCTGCCTTTCCTGTGCACAGACTCAAGCAGCCAGTACCAGGTTTGTAATAAATCAGGTTCCACAAACTTTATTGTTGTCAAAATGTAACAAACGAAAGATTGTTTTAACAAAGTTTAGGCCAAGCCAGAGGCCCCCCTTACAGTCAGCACCAACAGAGCCAGTAGTGGGCCCAGAGAAAGGGAAGTGGGGGAGATGGGGAGACCAGCCCCCAATCTCGCCCTGGCCAAAGAGGTCAGTTGCAACGGGGATCTTTGCGCTGTGAAGACGGTGGCCCAGACATGTGTCTGGAAGGCTTGGGCTGCGGGACCTGGCGGCTCCCACAGGCCAAGGGAACAGGCTGCTCAGATCCATGCAGCAACCAGAGTCCCACGTAGGTCGCAATATGGCACGCTACACTGCCGTAGTCCTGCCGAATAAAGGCATTGAGACGGGCAGATGCCAGGGCCCGGGCTCATAGCTGTCTCTGGTGCTGAGTTCAGAGTCTGTCCAGCTTGGGAAGAGACGTTGTGAGTGCTCGGACTCCAAGTAGAGGTTGGTGCAGGTGGGGCCCTGCCCGGCTGAGCTCGGCAGGTGGAGGGCTGAGCCGTAGCCCCGATCCAGGAAAAGGGGCTTATAGCTGGGCGGCTGCTCCTGCTTCTCTGGCTGCTCGTGGCTCAGGAAGGGGGCGTTGATCTTGCGGTATAAGCCACGTGTGTCTGTCAGGACTTCGCTGTATGGTGGTGGTGGCTCAGCCATCAGCACTGCTTCCTCGTAGCACGGAGGCTTAGATGGGTCTGGCTCTGCAAGCAAAAGGATCACAGCAGTTGAGTGGAAACAACAGTTGCATTGGGAACAACATTACCACCATGCCCACTGACTGAGGTTCCAGTCAGAAGCTCGCTCTATAGATCAATACCGGATGGAGTAGGGACAATGGCGGGAGGAATATTCCCCCCTCCCTCCTTCAACTTTCTTATAGCAAGATCCTCTTATATCAGAGGTGCGAAGGGATTAGGAACTTTCTCTCCACCTTCCCTCTTCAAGAAGCACCTTCACACATGGGGCATTATGAGACCGATTTAACCCTTCGAACTATCCAAGAGTCCCTCCCGTTCCACAAGAAGGAAGCTGAAGTTAGGTGGACTTCTTGAACACTAACTTTTTGAAGGCTTATGTCTCTCAATTACAAAAGACAAGCATGGCTAACTTACGGGTTTTAAGCCAGCAGCAGGAAAAGCTGATGCTGACTTGAAGGCATGTAATCCATCAGTCAGTGCAATGTGGGTTTTATGCTACTGGCTTAAAATCCACATTGCACCAATTGATGGATTACATGCCTTCAAGTCCGCGTCAGCTCCTCCTAGCCTCCCTCCGAATCTGGCACGGCTACCCTCTTTTTTTCACCCCTTAAGAAGCGGCCACTAGTCATCACAAGGGCATCTTCTGTGTCTTACCATGCCTACAGCTCCAAGGCCTTGGGGGTGGGAGGTGGTGAGGGTGGTGGGGCTCAATGCGGAGTCGGTGGGGCACAGGAATGCCTGGTGGGCTTCGGATGTAACCTCCCCCATAGGCAGGGCCCCCGTAGGCAGGGCCCCCGTAGCCCTCATAATGCAAGGGCTCCATTTCCAATGTGCGCAGGTGCTGCTCCCGCAGCCTCTCCTCCTGTCGCCGTTTCATGCGTCGCCGCAGGTAGCTGCAGAAGCAACATAGCAGCACAATGAGCCCCCAGATAAGCCAAAAGCCAGCGAAGCAGGTGAGGAAGGTGTAGGTGCCGTGGGACATCACCATCTTTACTTCGGGAATTAGGGTGGGGTTCTCAGAGACTTCTCTTGACAGGCTCTGAATTTAAAGTCCTTCTTAGATCCAGCTTGGAGGGGAAGAAAGATCCCACTTTCTCAGGTCTCTTCTGCAAAGAGGCAAGGAAAGGATTACTTCTGCAGGTGAAACTGTCTCTGCCTTCCTTGCAACCTATTCATGCCGATGGGGCCATAAGTGTCCCTAGGTCTCCCTGGCCTGCACTACGGCACAGATCGGAAATCCAGGTGCTCCTGTTGGTGCTACTTCAGTCTGCGATAGGGCTGGCGGGAGCCGATGTCTGAGTGCTGCCACTCTTTCAGTCACACGTGGTCTTCTGTAAGCCCTTGGCAGTTGTGGCCATGGAAGTGGTTCGCCAGCAGATGCGAAGACCAACTCTTGAGCCTTTCACGAAGAAGAAGAAGAAGGAGGAGGAGGAGTTCTTGCCCCTAAAGGAGCCCGATGGAAGAAAGGAGAATGCTGGGAACGTTCACGGACACGACCTTTGGTCTTTTCTTCGACTGTCCAAGTTCTTGGATACTTGGGATGGCACGACCAGTAACACCAGCACCCAGCCCAACTTCTTCCCATTGCTAGGTTAGGGTTTTGGGGAACCGATGGCAGTGCTGATGGGAACGCTTTCTCTGCAAACAGACAGACAATGCTGGTCAGTGTAAGAGAGAGGTGCAAGTTTTGCATTCGCAGAGCCTCTATTAGATTTGCTACCACTTTCCTAGTGAGCAATTCAATGTAAGTTCCCAAAAGGAAGCACAACTGTGCCCAGGGTGTAGGCACCCTCCTCCCCAAAACAAGGATATATTACAGCAGGGAGCCACATTATGCAGTTACTGTATGTGGTTTGCTTGATTCTGGCTTATTGTAATGTATGGATTTATTTGCTGCATATCACTTACAACATACTATAGTAGAGCACTATGTGAGCGCAACCACTACAGCTTATTCAAACGATAAGTTATAACCAGGTCTTAGCATGGTTTCTGTATTTTCAAGCAGATACAGGGATGAATGGAAAGCTTCTTGCTCAATTAGATAAGAGGCACTTAGTTCAGTTGCTGTCTTCCTCACTTGCTCAAATCTGCAACCCAAATTCTACGCTGCCACAATATGTGAACACATAGAGCCTTGGATAACTTGTGGTCCTCCGCCTGGGTCCCACGATTACAACTAATTCCACCAAGATGATGATTATCAGGGAGAATGTGAGCTAAACACTCAGGACCCAGGTGGAGAAAAGGGGTTTCAAAAATTATGAAACTATCTACACTTCTCAGGGCAAAGCTTGAGCAACAAAATGCTGCCTCACCTCGCCTGCTGGCATTGGCAGCCAGCTCCTCTGCTCACCAACCTTCTACCCACACACTTCACAGCTTCACCCTCAAAGCCTGGCTGCCACATGGTATGTAAGCCTAAATTGCCAAGATTTATTCAGTGTACTATTCCTACACCCAAGTGGGAATATTAGTGCTATTTGTGGCTTGGTAACAAAGGCGTTAAAGAGGATTTGGACACTTTCATCAGGAAGAACCCCCATGATTTGTTAGCATTGCCATTCAGCTCATGTTCTTTTCCTTCTTGTCCCGAATTGCTCAGAACTAAGCTGTTATACTTCCAGCCAAGTAGACATATTTTAAAGAATATTTTGGAAAAAGACATTCTCAGCCCATATTTTCTGGAGCACATGTGAAGTACGAATAGATTTCTCAAGCACTTGTTCGGGAGACAGCTACTGGCTTTTCATGGTCTCATGAAAAGAGTGCTACTCTAGGGCTTGGTCTAGTGTGGGATGAACAGTATGGCAATTAAGTGAACACATGGGTCTCCTGAGAATCATACTCAAAGGATGCTTTTTAATGGTTTTGCATCAACAGGAAGAAAGCATCAAGTGAAGTGCCACAAGGGTTAACCTCTTCAACATTTTTTCTTCACCACTTGGATGAGGTAAAGGAAATGCTTATTAAATTTGCAAGGAATTAAATTAGAAGGGAAAGCAAAAATCCTAGAATCCTTGTACTGTAGGGTAGAGAAAGTCAAACAGGCTGGAAAAAATCAAAGAATGGAATTTAATGAAGACAAATGAAAAACTACCACTAAGGAAGCAGGAATCCATTATATGGGTGTAGCATGGGCAATTCCTAACATGGCAACAGTCCTGGTGAAAAATATTTTAGAGCAGGGGTGTCAAAGTTGATTTCACAGAGGGCCGCATCAGGCTGGAGTGGGCATGGCCAGGATGGGTGTGGCTGGTTCAATGTCACTGGTGTTGGGTGTGTGTGTGTGTGGTAGCCCAAGCACTCTGCCAGCAACAGGTTCCCACGTGCCATTTTGGCCTGTGACGTCCTCCTGCAACTTCTTGCCAGTGAAATTGGAGCTTCGGAGGGCCATTACTGCCCCCCCCCAGCTCTGTTTTCACTGACAGAGGCACCACGAGCCAGTCTTTTGCTGTTTCCAGTGTGGTCCCACAGGCCAGATCTAATCAACCTGCTGGCTGCATCCAGCCCCCAGGGCCTTGACTTTGACACCCCTGCTTTAGACTAATAATTGACTGAGTAAGAGTCCATATTAGGTACAACAAAAGGCAAATGAAGTTTTAGGTGGCAAAAACAGATGTATAGTTTCCGTATTTTAAGAAGCAATAATTCCACTTTATTTTGCATTTATCAAATCCTATCTCAAGTAAAAATAGCTAATGTTTGGCGGCATCCCATTTTAAGAAGGATTCAGACAAAGTAGAACAGGTTTAGCAATAAAGGTGAAAAAGGGAGCAGAAATGATGACCTATGATGAGACTGAAGGAACTGAGAAGAGGAGGTGGGTTTTGGTAGCAGTCTTCAAATATCTGAAAGAACATCACACAGAGTGCAATACTTGGCATAAAGGATTAAGATACAAGAAGACATATTGCAATTGAATGTTAGGGGAAACTTCCAAGTAGCAAGAACAGTTCAATAGCGAAACCAGTTACATCTTTCAGAAAGAGGTTAAGCAATAATGTGTGGGAGTGCTTTAATTGGAACTTTTGCACTGAGAAAAGGGTTGGATTTTATGATCTAAATCAGTGTTTCTTAACCTTGGCAACTTGAAGATGTCCGGACTTCAACTCCCAGAATTCCCCAGCCAGCATTCGCTGGTTACGGAATTCTGGGAGTTGAAGTCTGGACATCTTCAAGTTGGCAAGGTTGAGAAACACTGATCTAAATAGACCCTTTCAACTCTATGATTTTAGTTTTAACAATCCCTCAGGCACCAATTTCTTCACTGTTTTCCTTACTGGCACCCTTTAGATGTATTAATACTACAGAATGCTTTTCAATATCTGTGTAGGCACTACATTTACTACAGAATGAGGTGATTATCTCATCTTAGCACTGTACTACATGGCTTAATAATACAAACCAACAGCCCAATTAAGTGCATAAATTTTGAAAATGCCCTTATGTGAGAGCTCTTTGTATAATAGCTTTTGACAGCTTAATAAAACCTAAGTCAATCAAAAATTAATAATACCTTTAATCAACTTCAATTACAAAAATTAATTAAAGCCTTTGCAGAAATTCCACCTGTGTGGAAACCTCTTTCATGTTAAAATCAGCTCTACCTCTGCTGTAGTCCACAGCCCACCGGTGGGCGGGGCTAGTAACAAATGCAACTAAAGTTCTGACTCCAAGGCCTTGGAACTAGACAGAAGGATAATATTTGGAAAGTGCCAAAGATCCACATTAATCCAATTTATCTAAGATTTCATGCACTCTTTAGGCCATAGCTTCCCTATTTGAAATAATCCAATGAATTCTAAAAATAGACGCAAGTAGGTTTACTACTTGTTGAAAAGCTATAAAAACCCAGATTCTGAATGCCAATTCATCCAAATCTTTGTATCTACAAAAGTCAAAAGGATGACTGTAGAAGATCCATAAGCAAAACTGAATGCAAGGTTGCATCTGTGCCTACCAATGCATCTTTGGGAGGCATATTGCAAAAAATAAATAAATTAGAAAATTTAAAAAACCTAGTTTCCCCTCTTTAATCACAGTTACACAGTGGAAACATTACAAAAATCAATCAAATAAAAAGAGAACTATTCCCTTTCCCCAAACTTGATTACCACTGAGGTTAAGCTACTGTGTCCCCAAATCTTCAGAAACCAAATGAATCCATAAAATAGAAAATGTAAACTGGCTTCAATCTTGTATATGTCTACGATACTTCGTTTTTGCTAATGTGCCCATCGCTGATAAACACAATTTTAAATTGATAAATCAAGATTGCAGAAATTGTTATGTTTAAAATTAAAGTACAAGTTTGTTATGAGCAATACTATTTAAGAACAGCTTCACTAATTCGGACCTCTCCAAATGTATTGGGATAGCATTTTCTAGAATTCCTTGCCAATAATATTTTTACATTTTAAGCAGGTACAGCTTCTTTCCCAGCAAATTTTTAAATGTCAACACTCCCTGGACTTAAACAGTATCTTTGGAATTCTATATTTTGCTAATTTTGTGATTCTCCAGTGATTCCTTTCAACATGTTATCTTCATTTTTACAATACACTGGAGCAAAGTATTAAACATCCATCTGAGTGAATTATGATTTTACTTGCCTTCAGCAAATGTTACTACCAATAACATTTATCTAGTCAAGACAGCAAATAAAACTGGATGGATTGGTAGAGAACAGATGGACAAACATTCCTGTTTTATATAGCAGATATGCAGCAAATTGAATTTTTTATTTTCTTTGTCAAAAACTCTACATTATTGAAATAAGTCTCATTCTTTGCTTTTATCTCATGTAAATCTTGGTTTGGTATATTGCTCTGGTTACCACGATTTGGGTGGAAAGTATAGTGTTTCAATCACACCCTAAGTACAGAATGTCAAGAACTGAAACAAAGACAAGATGTTAATATCAGAAAAAATAGATTTCTGTGACCATATTCAATCCTTATAAAAAGCTTAAGACCTTATAGTATAAGATTGTTCTGAATATTCTCCTCTAGTGTATTGAGATAGGACAATCACAATTAAAACAGACCAGAACAAGACAAATATACAGACATGGATAGGGGAGAAAATATTGTGTGACATCATAATTGTATCATAGGCATCATAATTGAAAAAGTACAATGACAAATTGGAACAAGTCCAGAGGTGGCCAGAGATCTGAAAACAAAGCACAATGGGGAACAGTTAAATTAATGGGGTATGTTTAGCCAACAGAAGGAGAGACAAGTGGGAGCAGATAAGACAACAATACACAACTACCTGAAGAATGTCACATAGTTGAAAAACTGCACTTATTGTCTAATGCTCCAGAGGACAGAACCAATAGGTTAAAACTAATGGGAGCCATATCAGGAAGTGTATGAACTGTCAGTCAGTGGAACAGGCTGCCACATTAACTGTTGAAATCTCCTACATGGAAAGTTCTGAAATACATGCTGAATGGTCACATGTCCAATAGATCTTGCACTCAGCAGGGCATTGATTTAATTGGCCTTTGTTGTATCTTCCACACAAAAATTGCGATTAGAGAAGTCACAAAGCATTGGTCACTGTAGGATGAAATATTTGGTGAATTTTTAGTGGACCCAGGATTATGGTCTGATAATTCCATGGGTGCATAATAAGGTAGTTGTGCGTGATGTCGTGAGCTTGAAAGCTTTTCCAAAACAATGCCAGCGGTTGCTTTTATATTCTACTGAATTTGGGAGTTCAGGAAAGTAGCAGAAATATTGTTGCCAAGACAAAAGGATAGAAAAGCTAAATTTAACTGATCGTTTAGATAGAGTAATACATATTATGTGCACTTTAATTCTTCATGCATGTTTTTTTTAAAAAGCCAGTCTGTTTTGAAGGTTCTATGTTGTGTGAGAAAAAGAGACACTTCTAACAGGAATTGTGCAAAACTAAGAATTCAGTACTTCTCCTTGTACCCACTCCTAAATAAAGGGGATGCCTGTACTGGGCGCTGCAGATTCCAGCACCAAATCATGACCATAAATGTCAATGCTTTAGCTACATTTTGGCACGGATTCTTCCTCAGCATGAACCTGGCCTAATGCAAGGCTGGTATCAATGGGAAGCAATAGAAAATGGCTGTGGCTGGTGGGGGAGTTAAAAGCAATGCATCAAAAGGCTGGCCTACCTGAATAGCTATGCCTGAAAGCACAGATGCCTTAGTAAGAGATAAGACCCTCATCAATCCAGCCAGAACAGAGGCCTCTGACCTACAGCTGGAACTTCTGGTGGCTCTTGATAAGGGAACTTCCTTTCTTTTCCTTTGTGAGGCCCAAATTGTAGCTCTTTAGCTTCTGACACAGGGTCAGACTGAATACTGGTTTTGGAGATAAAGTGCCTTACAGCTCATTTCTCAGCTGCCTTAATGCAGTTATCTTGAATCCTCAATCCCTGCTCCAGATTCTTCTTGTGGCTTATTCTCATGTATTAGCTTTGTTCATCCAAGCCTGTCATTCTAACCCGTCCTTGTGTACAGGCAAGGAAATGAGATGTGTTTTCCTGGATTTGGGAGGCAGGGGGGCAGGGTGAAGCAAAGGATAGATTTGTGGACGTCTAGACAGAAACAGAATGGTACCTAACCACCCCTCACTCTTATCTTGGAGACTAGGAGAGAATAATTTAAGTTATCCTTTCTAGACCCGCAATGGGGGTGAAATCCTTGCTTTGGATTTGGCAAGGATTCAGACTCAAGATAAAAACTCAGCAGAAAGATGCTGTTTTTCAACCTTGCCACTATCGCATAAATACACATTGAAGTCTCTTTCAAGTCAGGCTTGGTTCCAGGTGGCTTCAAGGAGAACAACCCTGTAGGCATCATGTACAGGATTGATTGAAGGACTAAGTCATGCTGCACGAGAAGTCCCTTCAATGGATTCTCTGGGAGCACTTGCCGCCTCAAAGGAAAGGAGCCAAACCTCATTCCTGTATCTTCTGCTCCCTCAATTATGTAGCAGTGCAGCCCTGGAGGTTAAAGGTGTTTGCACAACAGAGGTGTTTTTCTCTTTCATTGCTTTCCATGCACCTGGAGTCAGCCCAGAACAAAGGGCTCAAAACAAAAACTAAACCTGGAATGGTAGGTTGAGCTGAAAAGATGACATGCTATTAAGAGGAATCGAAAGATCCATCGGCTTGGTGTGCATGCTGGATACAGAAATGGGTCTTGGGGAAAGAAGCATGAAGGGTTGAGAAAGGCCAGGCCACTGAATGTGTGGTTAAGCTCCCCTAGTAAAAAAAGAGATACAATGGGAGTTCTCCTCCATCCCCACATCATGTTTGCTACTAACTTTGAGCTCTCCCAAGCACAGCCTTTGGACAATCAAGGCGTGAGAAGATACAGCTAGGAAAACCTCTTGGCCTCCATTCAGAGAAGGCAACTGGACGAAAGGAGCCCCCCCCTCCACCTCCCGCCTTCATGTCCACCAACCCTCCTGATCCGTGATGCAGAGAGACCAGCTCTTCGCCTAGTGGCTCCGTCTACTGTTGTGCCGGTGTCACCCACGCTTTACCGTCGTTCCCCACCCCCACCCCCACCTCTTAGCTGCTCGATACACACCGATCCTACACTTCTGGCGCCCCGAAGCCACATTTGCGCGTACACCCCCCACACCACACACACACACGAAACACAGAGCCGGAGCGCGCGCTCCCACAAGCAAACGAGAACGCGCCAAGCTTCTCTCGGCTGCCTGCCCACCCCAGTTGAGCTCCCTCCCCCATACATTGCCCGTGGCCACCTGGCAAGTCCATTGCCAGCCACGGGAAAGGGATGCTACGTTCCCGGGCTGTGCCAAGGCTCCCAGGTGCCCAAAGACCAGGAGGCGGCGAATCTCCAATCCCAGAAGATGGTCCGAGTCGCCCGGCGCCGGG
>JAPKID020007839.1:0-10119 GCA_026931265.2 Tropidonophis doriae
CCTGAAGCAAATGGGGAGCCACTGTGGGAGACAGAAGGCTGGACTGGATGGGCTGTGGCCTGTTCCAGCAAGGCTGTCCTTGTGTTCTTATGGTTTGGGTGCGTGGGCGGCTGAGTTACTACCTACTCGGCTGAACCGGTACGAACCCACCTCTGCTGCAAATGCTCTTTCCATACCACACTCTAGCTGCGGTTGTTATGGGGCATGCTGTGAAAATGCCCCATTGGAGAGGATCCAGTCTCTGACACATTAGTCAAATGCGGTTGGATTCAGACCTTTCCAAGGTGACCTCTGGGCTTCGCGAATTGATACCTTACCCGTTTCAAACTTTGCGTCTCCCCTCTTCTTGTCTGTTTGTGATGACGCTTGCCTTATTTGTGCCTGCTGCGTGTGCACCTGTGAGCATCTGCACACACCCTGGTCCTTGTTTTTTTGATTGGTGTTTGTTTCCCTAGTAACGTCAACCCCAGAGGTCTATTGCTCTTCATAATAAGAAGCAATTAAGCGGGGTGGGGGGGGAGATCTCCCACCACACGCTAATGGCTCTGTCGGATTCTGTGCACCACACGCCGGGCCCCAGTGTGGGCTTGCTGCTGAGCTATAATTGCTTCAAGGGTTTCTCTTGTAACTCGGGTGTTTGGCGGTCGTGGAAGAACAATGAATAGCATAATCTTCCCTTTGGTTTTCAGCTCTGATTTTGATGCAAATGAAGGGTAAAAGGAAAGAGGCAGCATTAAAGATGATTTGGCAGCTGTGGCTCTAATCTGGATTTCGAGATTACAAGACATTTTTTTCTTTAAAAAAATCAGGATAATTATAAGTTGACTGTGTTTTTCTTGATATTCAGCTCTTCTTTGTAGCTACAAAAGCATTTTCAGTCCTGTCCTATAAGGGGAACTGCAGCTCATCATTTTCTATAGGGGACTGGAGGCTGAAACATATGAAGAACAGTTGCAGAAACTGGGTAGGTCCAGTCCAGTAATGGGGAACGTTTGTGGCACCCAGTGCCCAAACTGCAATGGGTGCGTGCATGCGTCGGAGCCCCAGAAACTCAGAGACCCACTGGCCAGTGTGCATACATGCAGCGGCTACTTGGTCTTCAGCAGTAGTGAGTTTCGGCTCCCGTTGCAACCGATACGCTTGCCATGCTCCAGCTGCTCAGCGGAGAGTCGTGCAGGCACTGTAGGCTCCGCACGCGTGCACCGATGGCCCGTTTCCTTCAAATACGAGGATGGGTGGGTGAACCCTCCAAAGCACCATTCCAGTTCGGTGGTTGCTGCTTCCAGCAGGCACTGGTACACACCTACTGGGGCGTACTGCCTCCAACCCACCACTGGTCTTCAGGTTTCTGGCATGTGCATGTGCACCAGCCAGCTGATCTTTGTGCATGGCAGAGTGTCGGAAACCCAAAGACTTGGTGGCCGACATGGGTAAAGATCAGCTAGCCGGTACGCATGCATGTTCCAGAAACCAGAAAAGCAGCTGGCAATGGCGCATATGTCCACAGAGGGCTCTGCGTGCCATCTCTGGCACATATGCCATAGGTTCGCCATCACAGGTCTAGTCTAATGAAGAGAAGGACTAAGTCTTCCAATATTTGAGAGGCTGCCACAAGAAAGTCGGGGTTCACCTATTCTACAAAGCACCCGAAAGCGAGAGAAGAAGTAAAATTTACCAAGGAGGAAAGCAACCTAGAATTAAGGAGAAATTTCCTGATTGCTTTTCTTGCTACTGTTGTTAAGTGAATCATTGCATTTATTAAGTTACTAACACAGTAACTTAAGTGATTCTGGATTTCCCCCTTGACTTTGCTCTTCAGAAGGTCTCAAAAAGGGGATCACAGGACTCCAGGAAACTACAACGGTCGTAAATATGAACTAGTTGCCAAACATCCGAATTTTGAATCACGTGACCGTGTGGAAAGTTTCATATAAGATTTTTCTTTTGTATCTCAAAAAGGATTCTGTACAAGGCTCGCCTATATGTATTTTACAGCTTCCTATGCATATAATATAATGACACAAAGTGTCTGTGTGTGTGTGTGTGTGTGTGTAGTATCACAACACCCTGGTATGCCCCAAATATGGGAGGGAGGAGAACTGCTTCCCTTTTCTGTCTTTCAGCTCACCCTAGGAGCCATCCAGGCAGAAAGCTATTTTTTTGTTGCCTTTGTTATATTTGTGTTACGTTTGTGCTGATAAATAAATAAATAAGGGAGACTAGTATAGATCTATTTCAAGCTATTTTGCTCTCATCAGCTAGCCATATCCTTACTAGGATTTGAACCTGGGAAGTATTACATGTGAAGCAGTTGTAATTGCCACTAGGCCATAGATATATACAACACACACACACACACAAATAGTCATACATGCATGCACACACACATATGTACACACCAGGAATGGTTTTCTCTTACTTTCGCTACCTGTTCAGAACTGGCAGCTCACGCGTTGCACATCTGCACAGCACAGAGCCTCTGTGACAATTTCTGGGTGAATGGGCGGAGCTTCACGATGCTACCAGTTCACCCGAACTGGGGCAAACCAGCAAAATACCACTCTGATACACAGATATATATTCTTTTTGAGAGCTGGCATCAGAATTTTATTTTTAATGTGTGTCAGTGTGTTCACAGCAAAAAAAAAAAGATAGTAAAGATGTTTTTATCTTACCCCTTATCTTATGTACCATATTTTTTGGACTATAAGATGCATCGGAGTATAAGGCACACCATGATTTTGAAGAGGTAAATTTTAAAAAAAAGTTTTTGCATTTTGCAAAAAAAAAAAGGGGGGCATACAGAGGCTTTGGGAGGCTTGTAGCGTGTTTCTGGGGGCTGGGGAGGGCAAAAATGATTCATTTTTTGCTTTTTTTCCTCCCCCAGCATTTAGGAGCACTTTGTAAGTCTCCCAAACCTTCTGCACACCCATTTTTGCAAAGGGGGAAGGATTTCGGTAGGCCAAAATTGCGGTATGCAGTGTATAAAACGAACCCTGATATTCACTCTCTTTTTTGAGGGAAAAAGGTGAGTCTTATACTCCAAAAAATATGGTAGTTTGGCTAACTGTTGGTATGAGTCCAACTATCATATTTTATAGCTTTTGAACATTGGCTTCGATAGGAGAGCAAGTGGTACAAAACCTGTGATGTATTACCAAGACACAAATCCTGTGACTTGTACATGTGGTTTTAGGATAAAAGTAGAACAGTTGAGGGATACAATTTCATCTTCTTTTCTTGTTTGACATTGTGATAAGTACTGGGTGCCTTTGACTTTGTGTGTCATGCAAATCAAGCTAATTGTGGTTAATTCAATAATCTTTAAGCAAACCAAGACTTAGCTCACAGAGAAAAGCCAGCCCATTTAATATTATAAATTTTCAGATGCTATTTTGAAAAAGAAAACCTATGAATTTATGCCACCTTCAGTATCCAAGGCCATGAGAAAAGGCCTTGGATCAGCAATAGTTAAACAATGAAAGCCTCTTACATTTCTAAATGGCTGATATTCTGTGACCTTAAATCCAAGCAATAGATTTAGAAGGTAGTATGACGTGCAACTAAAATCAGGTTTATTAAAGATAAACTATTCAGCTACATATAGCTTCAAATAATGATTACTTAATGTCGTGTGAATGAAATTACAATAATCTGGAATTATTCAATTCCCTATAAAATTCCATATTAACATTTAGCGGTATTCCTTTAAAAATCCTATAGGTTTTGTTATAGCTGATCACATTATTTTCTGTTCTGTTATGGGTATATGTTTAGGATATATAAACATGGAGAAAAACAAGAATATATGTAGTGCTATATTGCTGAAGAAGTTTGGGGTACCCGTATTCATAACTATCTTCTAAGGAAAAAAAGGCGTAGTATTTTCTAGAAAGAAATTGCATGTACTTGGCTTGATAGAGCAGTTTTTGTGTCACCATTTCAGTCTAACCATCATGTTGAACTGAACTGAGGTTACATCTGAACTTGGAAAGTGGAGTATGTCTGCCTTGATCCCTGAAGCATCCAGTGGACTGGCTCAATTCTACCAACCACTTCAATCTGGAATATGAAAATCCTAAACAGAAACTCTATTTAACATACAGGTTGAAGCCTAGCAGCTGGAAGCTTCAAAGGGATAGGCAGCTTCCCTGTCTAAGGCTGCTTGAATCAAAGCATCCATTCATGATCTGTACATTCCTAACATCTTCAATCCCTTGCTTAAGCCAGCAAGACATCTTTGGGCTGATATTTCAAATAATCATTAGTTCATTGCAGGTGTGATGATCCTGGGTCTCTTATATACATTCCCTTTGATGTCCTGCAAGATCGGTGTCATGCTTTATTTATTTATTTATTTATTTATTTTATTTTCATACACTTTCATTAAAAAATGAAGAATTGAGATGCTGCAAAGTAGAGTGTTAACCCAAGCATCAACTTTAATTTTAATAATGCCCCCGCCCTCTAAGTAGACCCTATAGCCTCCTATAGCCAGTTCTGCAAAAATGGACTTGATGCCTTTCAAAATCACCAACAATATAATGAAATGGGCATGATAAACCCTATGAAACTGGATATAAAATGAAGCTGCATTTTTTTTAGTGTGCAACTTTTAAATAAGCTCAAACATTGTTGGTTTAAATTTATTAGTACTATACTAATTTTGAAATCTGCCTCCCAATTCAAGTTTAATAAGAAAAATGAACAAGTGAAAGCCCCCTTTCTTGATACATATTGCAAGCCATTTGATTAGCTGTTTCCTGAGAAAAATCACATTTTTCATAGACCAGGTTTTTTCCAGGTGACAATGTGCCATCTTCCCATTTCAGAAATAGAACTGAAGCAGATGACTTTCTCATCTTTTTCAATATTATCACTCCATTCTTTTCTGATCTCTCTTAGATCCATTTGATATACTTTTGGCAGAGCCCATATATAATCTAATTTGTTGAGATACTTCAGACAGTGTTATATACTCTGGAATATAAATTAACTTTTCTTTAGATTGATGTGATAGGATTAACTGAATTAACCAAAGCAGTGTAGCGAAGGTAGAGGTAACTCATTGCATCAAAGATGGAATACATTTAATGTTTACAAAATAAATTGGGTATTGGAAATAGGATGGATAAACATTACATTCAGGATTGAGATAGGCAACTTGATGCTTTCTAAAAGGCATCAACTTGCTTCAGGTCTAGTTGGGATAGCCATTGGCAAAAGAATGTGAACATTTTAGCTCAAACCATACTGAGTTGCCATATCTAAGCTGGAAGCTTTGGTTTTAAATGGTACAAAAGATTTTAGAAATAGGTCCAAAAACAGCATTTCTTTTTAAAAACGATTTCTATAAACCGTCTCGAAAATACGCTGTCTGCTTTAAGGACAGGAACCTTACAACAAACAAATACTGTACATTTTACTTTTCATTTGGAAATGCTCAGCAAAGAGATTAGTGAAACAGAACATACCCTTTTGCCTTAGGTAGGTTATGCAACCTGTTTTAGAATTGTGGGTGGAGAAGAATCTTTCTCCTCTGCCATGAAATTCCACAGCAACTCAAGCAACATCCAGGATGACAACTGCTGAATTAAAATCCTCACTGTTTTGAAGCAGAAGGCAATATGTGCCCAGAAGTCCATTTCACAAAATAAACTGGACATTGTGTTCCATTTTAGAAGATTGTGGCAAATGCAATGGAAACATCTTAAACATTTTTGTACTGTATTTAGTGCTTCAGAAATATAACAATTGCAGGCTAATACTGTTTGAACGTTATTTAAAGAATGTCAGTTTTAGGAAAAGAAATAAAGCTTTAAAGTTTGAATTGTTTATGGACACATTTTCTTTTGCAGATGCTAACTATAATGAAGATTTCAGATTATCTAGCTAGAAACAAATGCAAAAAAACCAGGGATTTCTGGGTAAGAATAGCAGACTCAAGACTGTTCTGCACTAAGAAGAGCCAGTGATTGCAGCAAAGAATAAGCAACCAACTTGTAAATCAGCTCTTTCAAGAGGATGTGAGATTGCCCAAGATATGCTCCATATGGTTGCTTCTCACAAGGAGACAATGGTCTCCAGAGGGTGAGAGAATCAGGAAATCAGGAAAGTATCAAAGGACAGTAATTTGCACTTCCTTTGCTAATCACATTCAGAAATTGCCTGTTAATTGCTTTAAAGAAGCTAGGCACCTTCAAAAAAGGACAAGGCTGCAAATACTGGGTGAGTTTTTTCAACCCTTAATGATCAATGTTCAGTTTTAAGAATTTAAAATAAACAGCAAAAAGCAAAACAGAGTTTTGACTGCAGAAAGTTTTAAACAGACTAAGGGCTCAGAAAAATGCTGGAATATTTGATTCTGAATATTGAAACTTTAAAATTAATTGTAAGCAAATGAACTTTGTAGGAAACAAAAAAATATTTTTGATATTGAAGATGCAACTAGATAAGCAACTTTCAATGACATTTTTGAGACTGGCATCAGAATCTCGAATCAATAATGTCAGTTGTGTTATGTGTTCTTAGGAACAGTCTGTTTCCAATATTACAGAAAAAGAATTGAAACAAAATCTATATGAGAACAACACGAACAAAATCATTAGACTTATTTTTAAAAAAAAATTCAGATGTAGGTTGAGAAGATTAAAAAAGAAAATGAAAATGCTAATCCTAGAAATCAATTGGAATAAGACACTTCTTAAGGTTTTGAAGGATTTGAGGCAAGGATCAAAATCATCTGAATGGATTAAAGGATAAGATTGTTTTACATAAAAACCAAGGAACATAACATTGGTTTGTTCAATCAGAGCTAAAATGGGATAAATACTAGTAGTTATTTTGGATGGTTCTTTTTGGACTCAGTGACATTTATTCCAATCTAGACTGAAAAAAAATGTTGTGTTGCATTTCTTTACAGTGAACATGCTAGTCAAGCCTCTTTTCCTGAGAGTCACTTTATTGTCCTAATCTAACAGCATCAAGATTGGCTTTGTATCTAATTGTCCTTTTACTTAAAGTAAGAGATCTTTGTGATATTCTTTCCTTTACAGGAGAAACTGTTCCTCTTTGTCAATTGAATTTCAGTCTTTTGTTCATACTAGGTTACTAGGACCACTTTGTAACCTTGTTTATAATTAAGATAAAGATAAAGGTTTCTCCTAACCAGTTGTGTCTAACTTTAGGGCTCATCTTCATTTTTTAGCTGAGGGAGCCAGCATTGTCCAAAGACACTTCGGTGGTCATGTAGCCAGCAGGACTATATGCCAAGGTACACAGAATGAAGCTACCTTCCCATCCAAGTGTTACCTATTAATCTGCATTAATAGTTCTCAGGTCTCAAACTTGGGTGGACAGCTTTCCAGCTAACAAGCTCAGCATCTTTAACCACTGAGCCATCACATATCACTGTTAAGGTATGGAGTAGTAAATTTTACATTTGTTAATTTATGTTCAGGCTCAGTTTGGACTTTTTGCTAGATTGGAAAAGACCATAGTTTATTGGATTCATCTACAGTTAAGAGCTGAATTATAAGATGTAGAGTTTTATATCTGTTAATTAAAAGGAGTTGAAAAAAAGTGAAATTGTTTATATTTGTCATAAGGATAGGAAATCATTTTCTTTTTTACCATTTTCTTTTATTCTTTTACTCTTTTTCTTTTTAGTTTGCATTATCTTTTACTATTGTAATTAAAAAAGTAATAATATTTTATGATTTAATAATATTAATATTTTTAAAGGAAATAAATGAAGAAAACAAAATGCTGTCCCTATTAACGTGGAGTAAATCCAATCCATGCCCTGCCTGGATACTGTGCTGATAATTAGTGTGTTCCTGGAATTTACTTAAAAGCTATTAATTATTTCTTCCACTTCTAACTGAAATACATCAACATGCTTTGTTCCAATTTAATTAGAAAGTAAATTATTTCTGTTTTACAATCTTCACTGTGTATGTTCCTATGAAGGTGAGCTAGTGATAAAATACATCTTAGTCAAGCATTCTGCCTATAACCTTCATCTACGTAAATTTCATTGGTTTTACAGAACTACAAGAGAATCAGTGTGGAATATTAAGGAACTCAGTTTGTAGACAGCTGGTTTGGTTTCAAAATTTGATCTAGTCCCTATCAAATTTATTCAGCTTTTGTGCACCTTTAATATATAGCCAGTGATCAGGGTGGCTAGACATTTCATATCATAGTACTGAACAATTTTTAAAACAAGGGTTTACACTTTTATCTGGGCTGAAAATGTAAGAATTGTTCTCTGATAATAAAGTACTGTATTTGCTTTCTTTTTAAATCTAATGAAAATTTGTTTAGTTTAGGGTAGCGTAGTATAGTGTAGAGTAGCATGGAATGGAGTGGAATGGAAGGGAATGGAATGAAATGGAGTGGAGTGGAGTGGAATAGAATGGAATATAGAATTTCATATACATTACCCAGTTTAAAAAAGAGTTCCGTTCCCAAGGTCTGCCCTTAAAATTGAATTTACATGTAAACATTGCATAATACTGCATAAATATTATGTAATGAACTTGAATCATTCTGTATTTCATTTAAATTGTGCTACAATCAGCTATCTAGCCTTAAAGCAGGGTGTTCTTAATCTGATGACTTGTTCTCTGTCAAGATTTATCAAGATAAAATTGCAAATTGGCAGTCACATTTTGGAGAATCTTCACCCAAGACTTTCAGAGCCACATGCAGCCTCAGGTCATCAGTCTATAAAGCTCTGATTTAGCTGAAATACTTTTAAATTCGGTTTTGAATCAAAATCATTGTACTCTCAAAAGACTTAGATTAAACTGAGGTAAGAAAGTTAATAATTTTAAATGTCTTTTGGTGTCAATTCTTCGTTAATATTGATTTTCACTTTTAATTTGGTTTATATTTCCACGCCTTAAAAATCAGTTTATCATCATTATCACTAACACTTTTTTGAAACTACTCTATATTGGAAGTAAATAGTCAAATATTGCTACTAAATATGCAGAAGAATCCTATCAGAGGAACCTGCTGGGGAGTGAACAGATCCATAGCAGGATGAATATTATCATCAAATTTACTATCATTTTTCTTCTCTACTACAAAAATCCAACTTGCTTTGCTAAATAAGAGGGGTTTTTTTTCTTTTCAAATTCCCACTTTCACAACATCTGCAATGTAGGCTCTGTGCAATGGCTTCTGTTAGTATTCCAGAGCTTTTGATCACCACATCATCATATGATGTTGTGTGGCCATGAGCGGAAGGATTCAGGCAAACTGCAAAAGGTTCAAAGAAGAGAAAGGAAGATGATCAAGGAATTAGAAGTTAAATGTTAAGTTAAATCCTGCAAAGAACATTGAAAAGGGGAATACTGTATACTGAAGGAGAATGTTTTAGCACTCTTCAAGTTCATCGAAATGTAAGATTTTTCCTCCATGGTTCCAGAGTGCAGAATACAATTTTATTTTCGATTTATAGAACCGCCCTTCTCCATTGAAATGGACCCATGGACAATACAATGGATCAATTTACAGGAAGGCAGAATCCAAACTGATTTTTGGGGAGTAAGTCCTCAGTCAAAAGACTTTCTATTATTCCAATTATACAGAGAGATGGTGGGCTCCTATGGATATATTTGGATATATTTAAACAAGAGAGTCATCTGCCAAGATTGCTATAATTTGCATATGAGCCCTTAGTTGTCTATTCCAAATCTGTGATTCTATGACTTATTATACAATAATAATAATGCTGGCCCTATAACAGTGATGGCAGGAATCTTTGGCTAAATCATGGCAAGTACTGTAAACATTTCAAAATATTATACAGTATATGGTCAAATTTCCCTTCTTTGCTCCCAGATTTGTCTTTCTTCTTGTTTGAGTAAAAGAAACAAAACAAATAACAATTACTTCTGGCAACTACAAAAAAGAAAAAGAAAAGAAACAAAAATATGACAATACCTCTGGTCCCAATTTGATTGAGTCACAAACTAGCTGCAGGTAGTTTGATCCACAACAGGCCCAGGGATTATATTTTGAATCCAGAACACACACACATGCACACACACTACATCTCTCTCTCTCTCTCTCTCTCTCTCTCTCTCTCTCTCTCTCTCTCTCTCT
>JAPKID020007840.1:0-10119 GCA_026931265.2 Tropidonophis doriae
CCTGTACGCCGCCCCGAGTCCCTTCGGGGAGATGGGTGCGGGGTATAAATTTAATAAAATAAATAAAAATAAATAAAAATAAATAAAAATAAATAAAAATAAATAAAATAAATAAAATAAACAATGGCCTGGAGCCAGCCACATGTCTCCTCCCAGGATGCCAGTACAAGCCAGGAGGGACAAGGGTCTAATAAACATATGGTGGTCTTTAGTCTCCTCGCCAACCTGTCCATGTCCTTGGTGGTAACAAGGTCAAAGTCTTCCCATAAAATTGTCTCAAGGCCTGCATCGGATACTTCCTCCAGACCACTATCTGTGGAGGCAACTTGTTCCGAATTTGAGTGATTTTATCCTGCAGATATTCTCCAAATTCCTCAGTGAGGCCCTGCAAGGAGGACTTGCGGCCTCTGTTGAAGGAGGGAGCGGGTCACCCCAAACAGGGCCGCCGGGCAGTTCTCTGCGGATGTGATGAGGATGGCACAATACTCGCATTTGGCCACCCTCATTGCCACTATATAAGTCCTCAAATGGGCTCTTACCAGTGTTCGATCAGATTCGGATCAAGAGGATCTCCACCTACTCTCTAGGTGTCTCTTGCGGCGTTTCATCATTTTATCATATTTAAATTGCAATACATATGTAAGCAAAGCTTTGTGATCAGATTGGTTGTTCTAATCTAGGTTAATGATACGAATTATGAGATTACTTTATTCCCAAACCATGAGAGATTCCACAGCACGTAGTACCCATGTAGTGATACTTAGCATGGATGTAGAGTATTCCTCTACCATGGGTAGCAGATTGCAAAGCAATGTGACTGTTAGTAAGCTACCAAGATTATGGAACCAGGTAACTCTGACAATTCGGCACTGATGATAATAATAGTAAATACCAAATCTAGTCAAAACATCTAGCTAACTGTGCAACTAACCATAATTATACCAAAATGGTTCACTGGAAACATCCATAAAATTGTTGTGTACTAGTAATGAAAGTGATTAATGTGGTAGTACCAACGGATAGTAAAATACAAGATAAATAATTGGAGAAGATCACACGGTATCAAGATGTGAAAATTGAAATAGAAATATGGTATAAACTGGCGGTGGTCCTAATGGTTATTGACGCACACAAAATCTGCATATTGATATAATTTCCATCTGTTAATTGCAAAATACCACACTGTTTGAATATACACTAGAGGTAGTATTCAGTCGGTTCTGATCAGTTCTGGAGAACCAGTAGTGGAAATTTTGAATAGTTAAGAGAACCGGTAAATACCACCTCTGACTGGCTCCACCTCTATTCTCTGCCTCCCAAGTCCCAGCTGATCGGGAGGAAATGGGGATTTTGCAGCAACTTTCCCCTGGAGTGGGGAGGGAATGGAGATTTTACAGTATCCTTCCCTGGCCACACACACCAAGCTATGCCACGCCCACAGAACCAGTAGTAAAAATTTTTGAACCCCACCACTGATATACACATATACTATTCTGATACATTACGACATCCTGCATTCTTGTGCAGAATTTGCAGAGACCAACAACAGCTAAAGAACTGACAGAAATGACTTCATATTGTTGTGAATAGATAATAATAATAATAACAATAAGAAGAACTTTTAATGTCATTTAATTCATTGATAAAATAATGACTCAGGCATTCGGAAAGGCAAAATATAAAAAGACAAGGTGACTGAGGTTTCAATTGCACACCTGGGCATGATTTGGAGAGGCAATTTAGTGACACCATAAATGGCAACTTTTTAGAACAGCTTTTTTGATGCCTATGGGGGAGGGAGTATCTCTTGATTTAATACACTATTGTACTTACTTTTTCCTGCAATGAAGTGTCCCTTAGGGTAAAAGACGGATAGAGTTCAGGATGCACTGAGTAAGTGGAAGTGGGGCCTATTAGCTTTTCCAACTAAAAATGGATGAGAACTTAAATCTAAATGCCTTAAGTATTGACATTTCTAGAAACTTGGATCTGCATTAACTATTTGAACTTAAAAGGACACAATGCACACAACCATGGAAGGTAATAAACATGTACTTATATGAAAAACTTTACTTCCATGATAATTTAATCTTTTTTGTAAAAAAAATATATCAAAGGTATAAATGTCATAATGGAATGAAAAAGACATGCCGAATAACATATTCAAAAGGGACATGGATTTAAAAAATAAACCAATATTTTCTTTCTTATATAAACATTAACATAGCACTTTATTAGAATGAATTTGAATTAGTTAACAATCTTTCTCATTTTATCACCTGTCCCTGGTAGAACTAAATGTTCTAGTTTTGTGAATATCTTTAAAATGTTCAGAATGTGATGTTCCCATTCATTTGTAGCGATAATAATATCATTGTACATTGCAGGATTGTCATAAGAATTATTTAGACTGTGAATGCTAAGCATTTGGATGCTCTTTAAGATCCATTGGGACATTTTGAAGCTCAAAGATATTGATGTAAAATCAATACGATTTACATATTTATAGGACATTTTAATGGTAAGTTTCTTTAACTCACTTGAAAGACGATTATCTCTGAAATCACACTGCATCAAGAAATCGCAAAATAAAAGTCTTTGTAAATGTTCCATAAATATTGGAGAAGTAATAAAAGATAACTTCATTGGCAGGCAGTATACCTCAAAGTAATAAACTTTCATTTTAAATGAAAATAAACATAAACATAGGTTAGGTCATATTAACCTTGATTCTGCCATTATTCCTCTTCCATAGAAAGTTCACCTTCTGTCTCTTTTCTTAGCCATGCATGTACCCCTCCTTTCTTTATTATCATGGCCTTCTCAAAAATAAATCTTGTTTCAGTGACCTCTGAGAGTTCTCAGAATGTCAACAAACATGTAGATAAGGGTGACCTAGTAGACACAGTTTAATTGGATTTTAAGAAGGCTTTTGACAAAGTCTTAACCTCCAGAACAAACATCACACTAATGGGATAGTAAGAATGACCCTTTTACTAATTAAATTACAGAGTACAAAAGATGAATAAATGAGCAGTTCTTGTAAAGGAAAGATACTAAAGTTTTGGACTGTCAAGACCTACATTGGGCTTCTTTTTTCCAGTTGTTTTCAATTTGTACATAGTATAGGAATGAGTAAATCGCTCCATGGCACAGGGCCTAGTTATTTGCGGGACCGTCTCCTGCCGCATGCCTCCCACCATCCGATCCGCTCCCATAGGGAGGATCTCCTCAGGGTACCATCCGCCGGTGAATGCCGGCGAGCGGTGCCCAGGGGGAGGGCCTTCTCAGTGGCTGGGCCATCCCTCTGGAATGACCTACCCCCGAACTTCGGACTATCACAGACTTTCCCCTCTTCCGCCACTCCCTTAAGACATATCTTTTCCACCAAGCCGGTCTAGCTTAACTAACAAGTAAATGTATTTTAGAATTTTAACGGGATGTTTTAGCGCAGGTTTTCTAGTTTAATTTATTTTAGTCATTATTCTGTATTTATTGTTATTTATTGATTTTAACTTCCTGTGCACCGCCCTGGGTCCATTTCGATGGAGAAGGGCAGTTCTATAAATCGAAATAAAACTAAAACTAAACTAAATAAATCCTGTTGTTACTAGGGGCCAAACGTCTGTAAATTTGGATGTCCCTGCTGATCTGCTAACAGATTAAGGACAGTCTTCAGTCAGATGAGTGGTTTAAATCACATTTGGGTGACTGCACTTTGAAAGATGGATTACCTTGGATTGGTGCTAAATTGCATGTTTCTGCTAACCTGAAGCCACTAGTTCTCCAACGGGCCCACGACTCCAGGATGGCCGGTCATTTTGGATTTGTCAAGACTCTACACCTGATTAAAAGACAGTTTTGGTGGCCTTCTTTAAAGAAAGACATTGAATCCTACATCGCGAGTTGCCCTGTTTGTGCTGTGGCGAAACGTCCTCCGGGCAAGCCTCAGGGCCTCCTCCAGACTGTTGCACGTCCTGAGGCCCCATGGAAGGAAATATCTATGGATTTCATTGTAGACCTCCCAAACAGCCTTGTTTACACTGTTATCTGGGTGGTTAATGACTTGTTCTCAAACAAGCTCATTTTATACCTTGTTCCAAAATCTCATTGGCTAAGGCATTGGATAGACTGTTTGTTTCGCATATCTATCAGTTGCATGGTGTATCAAAATGCATAATTTCTGCCAGGGGTGGAATTCTGCCAGGGAATAGTTCTCACACAACTGAAAACTATCATATGAATATCAACCTTATTTAATTATACAGATATGTTAAAACCGCTTTATCTTATTGATCTGACTTTTTTGTTTGTAATAATTTCACATCCATCAATCAATATCTGCAATTCAAAGGAATTTGAACTTTGAATTTAAACACATACACACAGTTGCTTTCCAGCTCTGTTCTCCACTGTGCATGCAGGGCAAGAAAAGTAATCTGTGGCACTACAGTAAAAAAATAGTTCAGACCTTTCAATTTATGAAAAAAAAAAAGATCTCATGAACTTGGAAAGTCTGAACTATTTTTTCTTACCATAGTCCCACAGACTACCGGTACTTTTCTTACCCTGCATGTGGCGGCAGAGAATGGAGCTGGAAAGCAGGTTAGTGAAGGGATGTGGTTGCCTTGGTGGGAGGGGGCTCTTTTCACTAAATGTAAACGTACGTGTGTGTGTGTGTGTGTGTGTGTGTGTGTGTGTGTGATGGGAAGCAGAGCTCTTCCCAAGTCTTCTCACTGTCCTGGCCTTCTTTAAAGAAAGACATTGAATCCTACATAGCGAGTTGCCACATTTGTGCTGCGGCGAAACGTCCGCCGGGCAAGCCTCAAGGCCTCCTCCAAACTGTTGCGTGTCCTGAGGTCCCATGGAAGGAAATATCTATGGATTTCATTGTAGACCTCCCAAACAGCCTTGGTTACACTGTTATCTGGGTGGTTACTGATTTGTTCTCAAAACAGGCTCATTTTGTACCTTGTTCCAAAATCCCATCAGCCAAGGCATTGGCTAGACTGTTAGTTTTGCATATCTATCGGTTGCATGGTGTCCCGAAACGCATAATTTCTGACAGAGGGGTTCAATTCACTTCCCACTTCTGGAAGGAGTTCTTGAAGTTGATTGGCTCCGCCCAGGGTTTAAGCTCTGCCCACCACCCTCAGACTAATGGATCTTGCGAAAGGACTAATTCTGTTTTGAAGCAGTATATTCACTGTTTCATAAACTACCAGCAGGATAATTGGGCTGAGCTGTTACCTCATGCGGAAGTGGCATACAATAACTCAGTGCATAGTAGCACTGGTATGACCCCATTCAAAATGATTTATGGCCAGGACTTTGTTCCAATACCTGAATTGCCTCAGGAGACACCCAAAATTTTGTCCCTCTCTGAATGGAGTGCTCAACTTTCCAAATTTTGGCCCATAGCGCAAAAAACTTTGGATGATGCCCACTAGTCTCACAAGAAATATGCAGATAAGAAGAGAGTCCAGGCTCCTAGTACGAAGTGGGAGATCGTGTTTTTCTCTCTACTAGGTTTCTGGAAACTACTCAAAAGTCAAAAAAGCTTGGCCCTAAGTATGTGGGTCCGTTCCCGATTGTTAAGGTCATTAGTTCTGTTTCTGTTAAACTGGACTTGCCAAAAAGTCTCCGTCGTCTTTACCCGATTTTCCACGTGCATCTTTTGAAACCTGAACGTTCATCTCCACTTTGGCCACCCCAGCTGACACCTCCCCCTCCACTTTACTGCTTGCTTCGGCTGCCATTGAAATGGGGAGGGAGGGGCTATGCTATTTGGGAATGGGATTGTAATGGTGCAGGAGGGAGTTTTGCAGAAGGGAGTATATTCTCGCCATCTACTTTGCATACCAGTGGCTGGGGCCGTGCGGTGGTCAAGGTCAACGGTCTTGCATGCCATCCTGATGATGCTCCTGAAGATTCAATCACATGACATCTAAGGGGTTTGCGCATTGGACAATGGGGTGGGAGCTATTGGGAAATGGGGGTTGGACATATATTAATATGTATGCTTTCGCACGTAAATGTTTCAGACCTTGCTTTGCATCTATGCTATTCTTTTCATAACCAGTAAAAGTACTCTTAATTCCTTCCAAATGGAGTTGAGTGGATTCTTTCTAGGTTATTGTTAGAGGCAGACCAGACACCTGCGCATTTGATTAACAAATGAAATGGGGAAGGCAGGGAGTGATCATGTATATTTAAGGTGATTCAATCAAATGAATACCCAGGTTTTAAATGTAATTGGCAGGCTTTATTACATTTGTAACTGGAGGATTACCTGTATTAGTAGAGTGAGCGAGGATCTCAGGAAGTCCTGCTTTAGCACTACATGAATCCTGTGTCATGTCCACCCTGGCCATGCCCACCCAGTCATACGACCATGCAGCCACACCTACCCAGTGACATTACTACCTAGCCACACCCACCTAGCCATGCCTACACAATCTGTTATTTATTTTTTTGAACCTCACCACTAGGTGACCATGCCCAAGGCCTCCTGATACATGAAAGGGTACAACTGGCATACCAGAGAAAGACCCCCTTGCTATGGCTGCCATCTAGTTCTCAAGCAGGAGCTATGAGTTTAGGAGGACCTCCCTAATTGCACATCAGTTCAGTTTGGGGAAGTAGCACCCAATCCAGTGTCAAAGATAAATGGGGGGGGGGGGGAGACCCATAGCCACTCTGTCTTGCCAGGATAGAGTTGGCCAGGTCCTCTCCATCCAGACCCTTAGAGCCCCAGGCACTTGTCCAGCACCTCCACAGCATAACCTCTCGGGGTAGGGGTGAAGATGCAGAATGATACAAAACTTCATACCAATAGAATACCTCCCCTAGCAGTTTCTTGTAGACATTGAAAAAAAGTGACAAGAGGTTCAAGTCCTCATATTACAGGGACCTAGGTCTTGACCTCTCCTCTCCTATCAACACCAGCTGGATCTAGCCAAGGAGGAAAGAGGAGAACCACTTTAACACTTGGTATGCCATGGGGCTCTATGAGATCCATTGACACAGAGAGTCCCCATAGGTGTGATTTGGTCCATCGCTCCCATCACCTGTTTATTCCAAGCTGCTATGAAGGTGCCTGCTGAACCATGCCAAGCCATGCTGAACCATGCAAGAGTTTCAGGAAAAACCCTATTGGGTTTATCAAGTGCCTTGGAGTGGGCTGATTAAATAGACTCCGCCTCCCTGAAATAGGGGGTGATAGCAGTGGAGAACTCTAGCATTAAGAGTAGTAGTTCATACATGACAGGGAAGTGATGTTAATGTTCTCTAAATTCAAATCATGACAACATATCATCCCAATGCCATTCTTTACAAAGTGACAGCTATCTAGAGCTGCTTTCATCTCTTATTTTACTGTTCTGTGAGAGTAGGATATTCAGATTCTCTATCCAGAGAATAGGAATACCCTTCTCATAAAGGAATAC
The DNA here is from genome assembly GCA_026931265.2 of Tropidonophis doriae. Lineage (NCBI taxonomy): Eukaryota > Metazoa > Chordata > Lepidosauria > Squamata > Natricidae > Tropidonophis > Tropidonophis doriae. Next base: position 7,449 of record JAPKID020007840.1, read on the forward strand.
ACATCACTGAAGAAATGTGAACTATGAACCAAATTAGTAAAAGTATTAAAACAATTTATTCAAAAAAGAAATCCTAAATTTATCTGTTAGATAAAGGAAGTTCATTTAGAAATAAGGCTACAAGCAGCCCCATATTAACCTCTCTCACATTGCCAGGGAATGAGCAACTAGTAGCAAACTATGTTTCACAGCAAACAGTTTATTCCCTAAAGTAGGCTAGTCAAAGAGCAATTTCAGATATACTTGGGAGGAATATGAAGCAAGAGTCACAATAAATGGTAGAGAATAGATTTCACAGGAAATTATTTTCATTTTTTTGTCACAGTGATTTAGGGGATTGATAATGGAAATGGATCACCACATGTTTAGTTCAATTTCTCTCATTTTCGATGCCTGAAATATGGAATGTCTAATATAAAGCATGGAGAAAGATGGCTGTGTCACATCTTACAAGTAATAATAATATAAAACTGATCACTGGGAGAAATTGATATACACATGGAATCATTAAATGGGTTTTCTAATTTGTATGCCAATATAGAAGAGATGCACAGTTAGTTGATTTCTAAGAAACAGAAAGTGACAATTTCCTATATTTTTTGGTACTAGATGTTCAATGTCTAAATAAACCTAAGAATAAACTTAAAAGAATTTATAACCATAAACTGAGATGGTGAGCACTTACTGGTAGTCCTTGTTTAGCAACTGCCACATTTAGAGACAGTTCAGTTATAACAGTGATGAAAAAGTAACTTTATGATCAGTCCTCATATTTACAATCTTCACAGGTTTGTAAATCAAAGGAAAGCTGAATAAGATCACAAGGACAGTTGTGGTTTCACTTACTGACTGTTTTGCTTAATGACCAAGTTGTGAGCCCCAACTATGATAGTTAAACATGGACTACCTGTATTTACATGGATTAAAAAGAATAGATTTGGAACAAAATACTTTAAAAAAAACCTCAAACATCTAGTATTTTGTTAGGGTTTGTTACCTTTGAAAATGCAACTATTTTCAGTGATATTGTTGCCAGGTATAGAGAGTTCATAACAAAATCCATCAGATTCCACCAGTCATGAATGTAATCTTGCAGGCCACCATCCCACATTTGTTTAATTTCACCCCAAATAAATCCTATAAATATAAAAAGCAAAGATTAATTACATAACTAATTATTTAAGTAATCATTTTATAGTTTAAGTTTAAGTCTAATTATTTAAGTTTCCATAATAAATAGAATCAGGGTGGCAGAAATTTGCATAGCTGCTAAATGGCAAAAAAGAGCTATAAAAAACTGACTGTAATCTCCAGCTAGATGTTTGCAAATCAGATTTGATAGCCTCAGCCATAGAAAGTTGTCTTGCATCAGTGGTTTCTGTTGCAGTTCCATCCATTTCACTCCCACAGGTTTAAAAGTGAGAACTCAGATTTATACTGTCCTTAAAAAGGTGTGTTGATCAATGAATCAATTCACTGGTTTTAGAATCTCTTTTTTTTCTTTCAAAGGTGAATGACACTCAAGAGAAATTGTATGATGAAAATTTTAGTCATCTACAATTAACTTTAGAAAATAAATTGAATTGAAAGCCATTAACAGCACATGTTTATTCTTCACAAACCATAATTGAATTGATATAGTTTTCTTGGAAGTGATTATTTGTAATTAATAGATTTTATCTAGTATATGTTTATGCTTTAAAAAGGGGTTAAAGTCAGTAATACCTATAGAGGTTTCTTTCTGCCCAAGAGACAGATTAAAAACAATATGAGAATGATCTTAAATACACTGGAATATTGTAAAGCACACCCGGGAAAACAAATGGTGTTGATCTTCCTAGATACGCAGGAAACATTTGATTACATAAGTTGGAAATTTATGTTATTACAACTAAAATTTATGGACTCGGTGAGAGATTTATCAATATGATCAATGCAATATATCACAAGCAAATGGCAAAGGTGATGGTAAATGGGAGATTTGACAGAGAACTTTAATATAAAAAAGGCACAAGACAGGGATGTCCACTATCTCCTTTACTATTTATATTGACAGTGGACATGTTAAATAGAAATATTAGAGAAGATATAAAAATTAAAGGTATAGAAATAAAAAGGAATAATATAAATTACAGGCATTCACAGATTATTTAGTCTTTATTTTGGAGGACTCACAACAAAATGGACTTAAATTAATTAAGAAAACAGAAGAATATGGTGAAGTTGCAGGACTGAAAATTTGAATTTGAATTTATTTTTAATTTATTTACATTTCTATCCCGCACCCATCTCCACAAAGGGACTTGGGGTGGCGCACAGGGAATTTAAAAACAGATACAATACATATAACTAATCCTTATTAAAAATACATTAACTAAACCTCCCCTGCGCTAAAACCCATTTTTATAAAATACCCAATTAGAACTTTGAAACTAAGGATGATGGACACCGAGTACATCAAGCTAGGCCGGCCAGATTGAAAAAATGAGTTTTTAACCGCTGGCGGAACAGGTGAAGGTGTGAGATGATACGAATATCGGGAGGTAGGTCGTTCCAAAGGGTAGGGCCCATCACAGAGAAGGCTCTTCCCCTGCGGGTCACCAACCGGCATTGCCTGGTTGATGGCACCCGGAGAAGCCCCTCTCTGTGAGAGCGAATAGGTCGTAGGGAC
>JAPKID020007841.1:0-10118 GCA_026931265.2 Tropidonophis doriae
AATCCCAGCCGCCCGGAGCAGCAGCTGCCTGAATGGGGAGTCCCACCTTGCTCGCACCTCAGAGCCAAAGTATTCTGAGTTTTCAGAATACTTTTAAGTGCAGAATTTTCTAGTTTGTAGAGCCTCACATTTGCGTTATGGTATTTTTGATTTTATGGTTGTAACATTAAGATTATTCATATAAAGATTGAGCAGCAGGAAACATCCCTAATACAGATATTACAAGCACAATACAGGCACTCAGGTCCATCAGAGAAAATAAGAATGCATGGGTTTTTCTTATGTTTGCACAGATCAGACAGGCAGATTCCAAATAAACAAGTTGCTGAAACTTTAGCTTCAGTGTGGTTTAATGGTGAAGTATTGGACCAGCACTTGGAAGACACATATTTAAGCCTATGCTCATCCATGGCATGATTGTTGTTTCCCAATCTACCTGATAATACTATTGTGGGAAAAGGGAACACTAGTACCCTGCCTTAAGCTGCTGAATCCATAAATCAACAAACAAGATGCTGGACTGATAATAATTCATGCTGACTTCTACCCCCGAATAGTGAAATTAGTCAAGTGGATAGCTTTTAATTTGAAAAAAAGAATTAGAATATATGAAGACAAAACCCAATCAAAGCACAGCAAGAGACTATTTTCCATCCAACCTAGCAGCACAAAAAGAAAATGCACTTGCCTTTTCCAGGAGCAATACATTGCCTTTTTTTGAGGAGAGGAATGAAGGAACTTGTTCAGCTCAAAAATTGGAAACCAAAGAATGTGAACACTTCAAAATAAGATCTCCTCCATTTTTATTTCAGTATCCTACAAGAGACATAAAATAATATTATTATTTCTTTCCTATTACAAGAAAGACAATACAAGAGAGAAGGAGAGTTATCGCAGCAGCATCTCTAAATGTAAAAACAAAGCAAGACATTTATATGTGAAATGATGTTCAAATCAGTGACAAATCAAAGCTGTCTTATTCCAAAGACAAAATGTTTCATCACAGCTGACCAAAAAAGAGCCTAGACACTGCAAATGATTTCTTAGTTTTAGTCTACTTTTTTTAACCTAGCTTGCAAATCTGTGTAGATAATCCCTAAGTAGCAATAGCAATAACACTTGGATTTATATACCGCTTCACAGTGTTTTTAAAGCCCTCTCTAAGCAGTTTACAGAGTCAGCATATTGCCCCAACAATCTGGATCCTCATTTGATCCACCTCGGAAGGATGGAAGGCTGAGTCAACCTTGGGCCTGGTGGGAAACGAATTGCCAGATTACAGACAGCTGGCGGCAGCAGAAGTAGCCTAGAGTACTGCACTCTAACCATTGTGCCAATTTATTAGTAAAAATTATGAGTATTCGTAGTAATTAATTAGCAATATAGTAAACTATTATTATTGCAAGTGATTACTGCTTCTGAAAAAACATCATAAATCCTCTAAAATCAGCCCATCGCCTAGTCAGAAATGCAATGCTTGCCTTCCAAGTGTTTTGTCCTCTAGATTGGTTGGGTTGGGCTGGGTTGGGTTTTTCCCATTAGCACTGAAACATGTTTTGCTTTCTTGATTCATAGTGATTTACTATTGTGGCAAAAGGCATGCAACAAACAACTTCACAAGGATAGCATGGCAACTAATTAGTGGTGCTTTTGCACAGGTCAAATTCCACCGTGCAAACATAATTTGGGATTTGTTACTGCCATTTTAATTTGAGAATGAGCAACTAGCAATGGAACTAGTATTTCAAGAAAGCTAAAGAAAGATGGAGACACCAAATTTAGGAACAACCTTTCTGGAACAGGAATGTTATTTTCTCAGTTTCCTAGAATAAATCTCTCTCTTGAAACGACTCTCTCTTGAAAATCAAGCTGAAGCAAGGTTACAATATTTACAGAACAGCATGAACTCAGAAACACTTGAAGATTAAGAAAGGTAATTCAGCATTATATAGAGGTCTGGCATCTTATTTTAGAGACTCCAATGTAATGGCTCCATTAGGTAAAAAGCAAGCTTGGACAGAGAGTCATTATAAACCATTCAAGTACCCCTTACTAATCTCAAGAGACAAGAAAATTCTGCCACTCATATACCTTTTATCGGATCAAGCAGGTGTATTCTTTTTTCACTACTACCAAAGCCTAATGGAGTCAATTGGATAAAATAATGTGATTACAAATAAGATCAAGGGCAGGTTTTTTTTTAAATTCCATGTAAAAAATATATCCATGTATACAAACGTTTACAATTGTTACAAAAGCAAAGCAAAATATACATAGAAGTCCTACAATGCAGAAAATAAAAATAGCATAACAATCAGTTGATTATCAGCTATTTCTGAAACATGTGCAATGCATGACAGAATAGTTTGCAAATTCACTGAGCAAAATAATTAAAATCTCTTTTGACTACATAAATTATATTTTACTCTAAAAAAATATGCATGATTACTATTCTGGGCTTCCTTTCTTTCAACACAGTTTCTGTTGGAAATGAACTATCATGTTTATGCAGATAATTTAAAAGTTCAATAATGCCCAAAATAGAGAATTTAATTGGCATTTTATTTGTTCAAAAAGGGCAAGTGCTAAATTGTGACTCATGTAGAACACACTGAATAGCTGGAGGTAGAAGGCTGCTTTTATTCTTACACTGAACGTGGAAAGCTGAAATAGGGATTTTTAATAAATGTACCCAAATAGCAAGGCTGGTTTTAGGTACTACACAATTTGATTTACAGAGTTAGATAAATGAGTGGAATTTACTGATCTCAAAACTCTGCCAAACAATTGGCAGAAAACTTTGAGAGAAATATAAACTTTGCTCCTTCTGCCTACTATTCAGTGATTTTTAAAAAAAATATTATGCAGTTAAATTCTAATGCATCCACTTTATTATTATTATTTTTAAAAAAAGAACTTACACTGGTTTTTAAAAGCTGCAAAATTGCAACAAGAAGGGGATATTTGTTCACGGTCCTAACTAATCAGCACTGTGTATAGCTGGTTTCTGCTGCAAACTCACAAAACTGGTTTTCCCTGAATTCTAGGTTTATAAAAAAAAAGTTCATTTGCAAAGATCGATGTACACCACTTGAATAATGCTTTTGTTCAACAGGATAGCAATGAGATGCTTATAAGAGGCTCACAAGTAGGAGCATTCTACTATGAATATTCCTAAGAACTGTAGTCAGAGGCATACTAAATATACAGCATATCAGCCAATGCGACGAAATAAAATTACCTTTCATTAAATGTCTAATCATCTTTTTTCCTCCTATAACCTGTTGGAAAATCTAACTTTTAATCTCCTTTCTTTTTATAATCAGTTTTCTTGCTCTATTTTTTCTGAATGACTGGTATCTCCCTAATCACCTTATACTCATTCTCCTAACTTCATTTTTTTGGAACTGTTAACTTATGAAAGAATATTAATTATTTATTAATTCGTTGAGTAAAAGTACGCCCTGCTTTTTAATGTACGAACTCAAGACAGGCCTTTCTCAAGGAAAGAATCCAGGTATTAACAATTCCTTTCAGATTAGTCAAATTTCTAGTGACTTTACTTCACATGGTTTTCAGGTATCTCTAATTCCCTATATTCTTTGCCTTGAATGTTTGTTCTCAATATTTATTTATTCATTCAATTTTCATAGCTATCCATCTCAACCAAGTGACCCTGAGCAACTAACAATTACATGCTTGTAATGTTTTAAATTATTTTATGTAATTTTTTATTTACCGTAAATTTGTTGAGAAACCCTTCACTGAGCTGCCAAATAGCACTGTATCTGCTGCAACGGCATTTACCTCTGAAAATGTACTCATTTGGATTTTAGCATGACTAGAAATACTGTATATGCATGTAATTCATAATTCCTACTACATATCTGGGCGTCAATTAATATGAATGGACAATGGTCATTTTTCAGATTATAGCTTCTAATAAAAGTAGCTAAACTATATCTGCAAAGTAGTAACAATAAGGAGTGAAGAATTTCTTATTATCTATAACTTTAGTATTCTGTCCGATTCTTGCCTTCAGAACTTTCCAAGATACCAATTTCATGCATCTGATCATATCTGTGCTTTTACAAATAAATATGATGAGAGTCTCTCTCTGTTATTTAAGTATCCAAATAATAAAATTTCTCCATTTAATCTCAAATGAGGCTGCCCAATTTTCTAAATGGTTATCTTATGAACATGAGACTGTTCTCACACAAGTTTTGTTTGTTTGTTTGTTTGTTTGGTTGGTTGGTTGATTGATTACTTGTTTGGAAATGGCTTTATGCTTCTCTCAAGGATATTTTATACAAATATTTCTTAAAAATTGTCTAAGCATTTTATAAAGCAAACAACAAATCTTGCAAGGAGTAATTCAGGCAAAAAGCTACCTCCCACACGAGCAAAAGTGTTTCCAAACAAAGGTAATAATCAATTGAATCTATCCTAGGTAGTCCTTCTTTATTACTTTTGCTGAAAATCATTTGCCTATTATGCTATTCTCTTTTATTAATTGTAATTTCCTAAGCATGACACATTCTTGAACAAAGCTTATATTATAATCTAAAAGAGTTTTTATAGACTAATGTATAATGTGGATTTCAACCTTTTCCATGACATATTTTCCCATTGTTACATTTATATTATATAATGACACTTTATCATACAGTTTTTCAATTTATAGAATATTTGCAGTTCAGGATTAAACTATGGGGTCCTTGGTGCTCTGTGAGTTTTCTGTTTTCTTGCAGACATTTTATTATTCAATGGGCAATAAAAGTACTAGAACTTACAATGTTAGCTGGTTGGGTAATAAAACACCTGTAAGCTTAGAGAACACCAAGCACCTCAGAGTCTTTCACTTATTCTTTTTTCAACTTTCAATAAAAGTTTATACATTTTAACAATTACATTTTCATTATTTGATCATAATTCTATTTCAAACGTAAGTTCTTTTGTCTACTTTAAATCTTTCTAAAAATTGTAAGAAAACCATTGACAATTATATCTCTTTGCCATCAGTTGTTCTCTTAATTTTGTTTTATACTCCCTTTGACAAAATTCTAATAGTTAACCATTTATACTTGCTTATTATTTATCATATATAACATACTCCTTGTGGTGAGAGCCACAGAGATATTTTTGGGTGCAACCTAGGTTTGCATCTATACATTCGCAACATTTCACACCTAACATTTTAAAATCCACATTGACCTGGACTTTGTCATACCACAAATATTCAAGCTACCCAAGTCTCAGATCATGATTTTTTTAACTCCAAAAATGCTCTTATGATGATGATGATTCTATTGCTTTGACTGTACACAGAGAGCTTCTTCATCGGGGATAAATTCCTTATGTGTCTAATCACACCTAGCCAAATAAAGTTTTATATTCCAAAATAAAGAACCAATAGGATAGTGGGCATCTTTGTCTTGCTTCTTTTGTATCTCATAGTGATACATCTCCATTAATAATTATTATCCATTTTATGATATTTCTCTAAAATTCCTATCTTCCAGAACCTTAAATAAGAAAATCCAGTTCAAATTGTCAAAGGCCTTTTCTAAGATCAATGCAGCTTCTTTTTCATTATGTTGTTCCAAGTATTTCAAAATTCCCAACGTATTTCTGACATCCTTTAACTGTCTTTTAGACAGTTAATCCTCATTAATAAATTCTTGAATAATTATTTTCCATCTATCAGCTAAAGTTGTTACAAACTTGTAGTTATTATTCAGTAATATTGGTCTATAGTTTGTGGTTAAAATGAAATCTTGTCCCTCTTTAGGTTTTGATGGAATATTGCCTCTTTCCAATTTTCTACATCTTTCCTATTTGTAAATAAAAGTTCATCATGTTTTGTAAAAGCTATAAAAGTTCATTCTCAAAATATTTATGATAACAACTTGATCATCCATCTGTTCCAGGAGCGTTTCCTAGTTTAATCTTTTTTTATAGCTTCAGAAACCTCCCTTTTTATTATAGATCCATTCATAATTATCACTGTGGCTCTGCAATGCTTGGTAAATTTTGTTTCTTTAGATATTCATCTATTTTCTCTAAAGAGATGTCACTTCCTTTATACAAATCTAAATAATATTGATGAAATGTTTTTAATGTTCGTACTGTCCATTAATACAGTATCTCCTTATAATTTCAGTATCATTTTCTTACTTGTTCTATTTGTAATTTGTATGCTAACCATTTTTCTGGTTTATTTGCACATTCAAAAAAATTTAATTTGCATAATTCAGTTTTATTTCTATTTCTCTTGCTGTTAACATAGATAATTACTGTGGTAAAAGCTTAATTTGTTGAGAAATATGTATCTTCTCTGGAGAATTTATTAGAGAAATTATTTATCTTTTCTCTCTATTTAATTTGAAATAGATTGTTTTTCTTCTGATCTCTTTTTAAGTTCATTATTCTTTTGCATAAAACAACTTCTAGTAGGAACTTTACTTGCATCTCAAGCCATTATTTTGCCAGCTAAAGAGAAACCATTCTTAAATCAGTGCCTTTACTTAAATTATTTCTAAAAAAATATTTTAGTTTCTTTTTTAAATCCTCCACTATTGCTTCTTTCTCTAGCAACATTTCAGTCTCCATTCTCCAGGGAATCTTCAGAGATGCATCACATGTAGTATAGAGAAAAATAATTTTGAATCTGTAAAATCTATTTCTGTTTACTTTAGAATAGATACTATCCAAACTGGTCCCAGATTTTCTCCATCAGAAAACACTATAGACACAGGAGTGTTATAGACATGCTTAAATATAATATAAATATTGTAAATAAATAAATAAATAAATAAATGTCCCCAAAACATCTCAATGCTGTTAATAATTTCAATGTTGTAGAGGTATCTAGGTCAAATTCAAAATGAAAAGATGTTTAAGTATACTCCTATTGCACAGTTTAGACTTTAGACCTGGGGGCCGCAACTACAGCCTGTGGGCCAGTTACAGCCCACCGAAGGCATTAATCCTGCTCATGTGGGACAAGGCTGCCCTGCCCACATGCCAGCCCCCATCCTTCGGCCAAGCGCAGGGCTTACCTTTGCGAGCCCCACGGGCTGGAACTGGAAGGTAAGGTCAACAGTGGGGGAGGGAAATCCACCGCAGACTTGCCATACTTCGCCAAGAAGCTGCCTGGGGAGGGGGTGGACATGGCGAGGGTCAGCTGCCTTTCAGGCCTGCCTCTAGAAGGAAATGAAAGCCTTCCAGGCCCCACTTTTTTCCCATAACTGGGGGGGGGGAGGAGCTAAAGGATTCTCAGAGTCCTCTTCCACTTCTGCCAGTAGGTACCTAAGCCTCTCTGCTCGCTCCAGGAAAACAGCGCTCTCCACCTCTGCTTCTTAGCTCGGGCTTCCTCCATCCATCCCCAGGGTGGGGGATCAACCAGCACACTCTAAGCAAGGAAGCAACATTACAGATGAGTTCCCAGCCCGGCCCGAAAGAGGCTCTTGTAAGCCAGCAGGTGCCTGTTGACAAAGCAGGGCTGGCAAGATGCAAGTGTACTAGGGAGTGGCTGTTGTAACAGTTGCTCCTGCCACCTTCTTCCCGCCGCTGCCTCTTGTCTGTTCGTCCTTCTCCCACTTGGCAGTTCCAGGACAGTGGTCAGCAAGCCTTCCCACCTCCAAAGGAAGACAGCCATCTTTGCCCTTGGAGAGGAAGATGGGAAGGACTGGCTGGCTGGCTAGCAGATCAGTGCCACTTATCCCCCACCGTGGGGCTTCCTCCCAGATCTACTCCATCTGCGATGCCTGCCCAATCCGATCCTGCCTGCTATAATCCTCTGAAGTTCTCCCATCTTCCCAGTCCCATACTGGAGCTGTTTCAGTTTCCCATGATGGCACTCTGGTCCTTGCCTGAAGCTAAACCTCACATAGCTGATTAATGCCAATTCTGGAAGAGATTCCACTGTCCATGAGTGTGGAGATCCTAAGTAAGTGAGCAATTTGTAGGAGCAAATTCCAATTCTGGATTTTTCCAGCCCTGGCCAATTGTAGATGTCAACGGTGCCCATAAAAAACATTTCTGAACATGGGAATCAGAAGCATCTATGAAGCAGACCCTTATCCTGATTCAGAAACAATCTTGGGGCTGAGAAGAGTTGCTGCAAAAATGAGTTTCCTGAAGTGGACCACTAGACTCCTAAACAACTTAAAAATGATCTAGTAAAAAGAAAAGTCAAGCAAAAGAATAACATGCAAACAAAAGCAAACAGAATACCCCCAGGAGCAAAACAAATTAAAGTTTAACTTGTGTGTATTGTTTAAGGGACTGCTAAATTGACAAAATGGATTGCTAAATTGGCCATGCCCATCCAGTCACATGACCACATAGCCACCCCCACCAAGTTGGTCCAGCCCCCGACAGTCTGGGGGACTGTGAATTGACCCTGTTTAAAAAGTTTGAGGACCCCTGCTTTAGACAATCCAAATTCCTTTTGCAATAGCCTAAATGGTTTAAAAATTTAACTGCAGTAAGTTGTCCTAAAGAATGAATATCCCTGAAGAGATCATTAGTTATATTTTAAAAGAAGTTGATAACTTACTACAATTGCTTATATTTGTGGTAAGGGGGAAATTATTTCTTTATATATCTTTTTTTTTCTTCTTTTCTGCATTTTTTTCTTCTTTTATTTCTTAGCCTGTATTAGTTTTTATCTTTTTAATTGTAATGTTTAGTAAAATTATTATAAAAAAGAGTATCCCTGATGAATTCAAAAATAAAAATGCATGTAGTTTTCAAATTGAGATTATTCCTGTATAAATGTATCATGTGAATAAGTGTTAAAATTATACTTTACTTCCCATAGTTTACAAATATATCTTGCAGCCTTTACTTCCGAAAACACAGCTGAATTTTGACTAAAAATAAACTTGTCCCTCTGAAGATAGCAGAAGAATCACATAATACATTTCTAGCAGAGGTGGGTTGCTCCCAGTTTTACTACCCATTAGCATCGCTGCACAGGCCTGCACAGTTCAACGTAAATTGTTCTTCGCATACGTGCAGAACAATTTACAGTGAACTGTGCCCGCGCACTCTCTACTAAACAACATGCCGCAACTGCAATAGCAACTGGGGAATCATTTTGGGGGCGTGGCCAGCCTGAGTCGCTGCCGATTCTGCGACCCAGACCAAAATACCACTACCGGTTCAGTCAAACTGGGCCAAACTAGTAGCAACCCACTTCGGATTTCTAGCTATGCCCATATAATTTTAGGCCTTGATCATTTGGAAACAGAGGTCAAAACATATATCAGATTAAAAATCAAAACCACAATCACAAAATAGCCATAATTTGGATAAAGAAAATCTAGAATGTACCCTTTTTTCCCATAAAAACTTTAACAATTTATCAAACTCTTTGAAATAATCCAAGCATATTAGAATGAAAATCCCTTTGAGTATTTGTATTAGTCCTGATACCATATTCCATAAACCCAATGTAGCCTATGTAGTTGGTTTATGTGGATCCAAAACACCGGGTCAAATTAGTAACAATAAATAAACTATGATTCAGTTAACCAAGGCAAGTACTATATATTATGATAATATAGCCAGAGGAAGATTCATAAACAGAAGGCCAAATAAAAAGCAGATAATGAGATTATCAGACATTCCAGCATATGTGTCCTTGAAAAATAGAAGTGCTAATTTAAGCAGATTCAGAGCTAATGGGTACACAAACATTCATGCCAGCCAAGAAAATACTCCGCTTTCTAGCATTTCATTAGGCAAAACTGCAGGTAGAAGTGATAAGCAGTAAGAGGGACCTTGAAAAATAACTTATCCTAAAATGGCAATAGAGAAAGAAATTTAAAAATGCTTAGTGTGCAAACTACATTTGCACATAAAAGAAAACTGAATGAGACATACATTCACCCTTCACGACAGGCTGCGAAGCCCTCCTCGTGAAGTGGGGTCTTGGGAGGCAGTTGGGCTTGCTTGTCATATACCTGGCTCCTCGCTATGTGGCAACAGCCCTGCCCGAGCTTCTCGAGACGGTCGCCATGGTGGCGCTGGAGACCCCGAGACTTCTAGTCGCGGGGGACTTTAACCTGCCATCGGCGGGCGTCTCTTCCGAGGTGGCTCGGGAG
>JAPKID020007842.1:0-10118 GCA_026931265.2 Tropidonophis doriae
CACAAGGTTTTAGTCCAAATTGATTTTAAATTTTGTATTTTGTATTGTATGTATTTGTTTCTTCTTCCTTGTGCGCCACCCCGAGTCCCTTGTGGAGATGGGGCGGGATAGAAATCTAATAAAAGTAAAGTAAAGTAAAAGTAAGTAGTATGGCCTCAAGAGTAGTAAATTGTAAGGGCTGGGGCAGTTCGTTCATATGTTACTGTCTCCTTTTATTTAAAATTTTAAAATTCATTAATGGTGAAGATTGGGAGTTAGGTTGACAATTTATATAGATATAGGAAATATTAATTAAATTAACTACTTTTTATGATTCAATACTTTGACTAATATAAATAGTTTATAATTTTTAACATAGAAAATATTTAAAATATACATTCCATTTCGGGTGGAAAATGAAATTTTTGTCTCTATTCACAGGGTTTTGTCAGTGGCATAACAGGAATAGTAACCAAACCAATAAGAGGTAATCTACTGTTCATAAAATGAAAAAAACATTGTTTCATACTATAGCGGTTGATAATATGTGAACTTTTTCTCATAATATGAAAGAAAATATTGGAAATTTAACATTTTTTAAAATAGGAAATTATTTGTAGCAGCTTTGCTGTTGACTGGATATGGGCAGCCTGCAAGGGAATTATTTTTTCATCTAATGGTTGCCCTCACAAATAGGAAAAACAATTCACATTTTATCATGTTTATTATGTTCTCTGCTGCTGTATAACTATTTCTCCCATTTCTTCTTTTAGAAGGCTGTAGTCAGAAAGCCAGACGCTTTGCTCTCAGTCTGATTTGGTTTCTGAAAGCCATGTGGGAAGGGAATGTTATTAAAGTTCCCTTGAGGTTTTTTTTCCAGTAAAAAAAATTCGTAAAATAACTTTGAATAGAACTTTTGACAAAAAAATTAGATATATATATTTATATATTTATTTAATGCTTCCTTTAAATGTTGTTGCTTTTTCCTCTAGGAGCTCAAAAGGAAGGAGCAGCAGGTTTCTTCAAAGGAGTTGGAAAAGGATTAGTAGGAGCAGTGGCAAGGCCTACTGGAGGAATAATAGATATGGCTAGTAGCACTTTTCAAGGAATTAAAAGGCAAGACTAAAATAACGTCTAATTGTTTCTCTATAAATTTGTCAATTATCTTTAAATATGTTCAGTATACAAAATGCAAATTTACTATCTATATACTACTACAACTCTTGTTCTCGTAATCTTTACATGGGCAAAGCAGTGTATTATAGCAAAACAATAGTTAGTCCTCAACTTGACAATTCATTTAAAGATGGTTCAAAGTTACAGCACCTTAGGAAGAGTGGCTTATATTTAAAATCGTCCAAGTACACCCACTGTTAGTTGATCGCAGTTTGGGAATTGGGATTGCAAATGGGATTGTATTTATGTCCCGTTGCAGTCACATGATCGCAATTTGTTACTCTTCCCCCCCCCACTCCATTTTTGGCAAAACAGCAGCCATTGGGGAAGATGGATTTTGCTTACGACAGCGGTAAAATTGTTGTAAAAGTTAGTTCAACTTGACTTAAGACAGTAATAATTTAGAGATGAGAGAGATAAGCAGGTGTGGCCAAACTGCAGACCCATGGCTGTAAGAATTTTTATTATGGGCGGTGTTGCATTGGCCATCCAAAGACAAAACAAAGAGAAAATCTGTGGCTTAAAATTTTTCATTTTTAAAGCAATCAGGCTTAACTACACCATGAAATTTACTAGACACAATAGCTATTTTGCTAAAGTTGCTGCATCTGCATATCAGTGTACAATTATAGCATATTTATTAAATAGTACTTTAATTTATTAAATAGTTCAGAGAAATATATGGGGGAAAAGTCTTTGTGTAATCTTATTTACAGCTTCTGCTTTATTTTTTAAATAGGTATGCCAATATTATCTCTTAAGTACATAATCATTAAACTTGTAATTTCAGAGCTACAAACGCTTCCGAAGATATCTTAAGCCTGCGTCCTCCACGCTTCTTTAGCGACGATGGAGTCATTAGACCATACAGGTTAAGAGATGGTGCTGGAAGTCAAATGTTACAGGTGAAGAGAGCAAACAGCCAAAAAATACGTCATATTTAATATGACAGATTATACGTTATTTATCTGAATATATTTTTCTCTTTCTAGAAGTAGAGTGATTTTAACACTGCACATTTTTTTTAGCTTACCATAAGTTTGAATCACATTTTGAATGATAATTATAAGAATATGATCATGTGCCACTTGGTTCCAATAGTGAAAATATTTCCTTTAGCACTAGCATTTAAACTTGTATACCACTTTACAGTGCTTTACAGCCCTCTCTGAGTGGTTTGCAGAGTTAACATAATGCCCCTAACAATTTGGGTCCTCATTTTACCCACCTTGGAAGGACGTGGTTCATTAGATACAATGATTAAAAATCTATATTCATTTTTTTTCCAAAAAATAGGACAGATTTATTATGTGAAACTACATCTCATCTTCTGGAGAGTCAGGAGATTATTACACTCCCTTATACATAATTTTCTTCCTAGCCTGGATATTTTTCTTCCTGCTAGCCCCCTTTCTGCATGCATGGAACCATTTATTTGTGGATAGGAACATTGATATATATTCTTTTTTTACTATATGAAATGTAGTCTGCTATTTTAATTCCGTGTGTGTGTGTGTGTGTGTGTGTGTAATTATTTTTAAATTAATATATTAAATCTAATATATGAAAACATATCTTCACACTCAGAAATGGAGTTAATATGGTTGATAAACGTAATTTAAGTATGCAGCTAAACACCTAAAACTAATTTTGAATGAAATTAAAGTTTTAGTAGGACTATTGGTTTTGTTTTATTTTACATATTTTAAATAGAATTTTTAATCTAGAGACAGTTTTAAATTTTTAGTAATTTAGAGGAATTTTTCAAATACAAATTTATTTTTGTTACTTTTTGTTTTCAAAAGAACTTATTTAGATATCCATTTTTAATGAAATGATTTTATATATACCATTTCTATTGGTGATAAATAAAAAATACAACAATAGTCAAACTAGCAATAATTTATCTAAAACACACCATACCTAGGACAAATGATTGTAAAGAGTGTGTATATATGCAGGACTACAAATAAAATGTTTTCTGGTGATAGTTAAAATAAAATATATATATTAGAATTCCCCCCCCCCCCAAAAAAAATGTTTTAAATTTAAAATAGTGGCTTTTTGCACAACAAGAAACAATGATAGATAATTTTTAAAGTAAACTTAATGCATTTAACCAAATATTCTTGTTACATTTTTTTATTTTAAGATTTGTAATAAATGTTACAAAAGGTAGTAATAGTACCATTTGTACTTTGGAATAGTAATTATTGCTTATAAAATTCAGAAAAAAATAAGGATGAATTTATACTATAACATTAAATGAATCTTGTCAGTTATTTTTAATATTTTATGGAAATTTAATTTGTTCAACCTGCTGAAGCTGTCTTCAGAGTGAGAAAAGAAATATGTCAATAACATGAATATAGTAACTGTCCACTTCTTAAATTATGCATAAGTTAGATAAATTACCGTAGATTGAGTAGATTCTTCAACAAAATTGTAGAAATCTCAACTGAGCTGAAACTTTGAAGTTCTAGCCTCATATCAGTAACAATAAAAATAAAAACACCTTGACTGCGTGCCAAGCAATTGCTCTACTTTTCCTGGTGTTCTGGTTCAGCAAGATAACATAATCACTCATTTCACATCCTGCTGTCTAAATTTGTGCAAATTAGGCTAGAAATATTAGTGTACAGTCAGTTAGAAAGTATTCATTAATTGCAATTATAGTATGTTCCAATTTATTTGCACATTTTAATTTTAGCTCTGAGTAGTTGATACCATGATCCATAAATCTGGTATGCCTCCAGGGAGTTACATTACATTCCAAGGAAGGAAGGAAATCTATTGAAAACAAGAGAAAAGCTGTTTGGATCACAAGTTATCTTTTTTCAAGGTTTTCCGTTTTATGCTTTAGTTATAAAATTTATAAGTTCATTGATATACAACATATAAATTATTTTACCTTAAATAGCCATGAGCCAAATTAGCTTGTGCTTTTTAAATTAAAAAAAAAACCCTTAGGACAGCTTTAAATGGTTGGTTGAATAAGAGGTTGAAATATAGGACTAATATACTCCACTGATTAGTGTTTTTCCTCTGCATGCTATAATTCAAAAGCTACATCTCATCTTTAATTTTGTTCTTTCATTCTCTTGCATTTAAAAATTCAACCCAAATTGACTAGCATTAACTAACTCTTCTGCTTCTTTCTTCTCTTACTCATGCTTACAGAAAAGACAGGCCTACAGGAAATGGACTTTGTGCCATATTAGTGGTAGTGATGATGATGATGTTAATGATGATGATGATAACAGTTAGGATAATAATATATGCCTTACTTGTTGAATTGCAACAGCTAAATGTTACGTTTCTTTTATGAGACTGCCAGAGAAAAAAAATCCAATAATTGTTATAAAATTGTGTTTTACATGTAAATTTTAAAATATATTCTAATCAGCAACATAAATTAAAATAATTTGTTATTTAACTTGTCTATATTTCAATTGTCACATTGAAACATTGTTTGACATTGCCCATAATCTTGTGATAATTACTTACTTGAAAATATTGTCAGAAGATTATGTAGTCCTTGTTAAAGTACTGTATTTTCCATTTCTTTATTTTAATGCTTTAAATCATTTGTGCATTTTTTAGAAAAATTCCTTTTATATATGAATACAGTGTCTTGTGTTCTCACATACATTGTGGATGTTAATATTGTCTTATATTCTTTTTAGGTATATTGTCTTTATTCTGTAATAACAATAAATACGTCTATATAAGAAAAGATTGATTTCTTCTGTTCAAATTTTCACAACATTTTTCGTAGCGTAACTTCTTTCCCTTCTAAATTTTTAATGGAAAAGTTTCAGCTATCAAAATGGATTTATTTATAAAGATGCCTTTATGTCTTACATAATTTCATCCTTAGAAACTTAGTTTACCATGTTTTTTTCTTTTATATTTTCATTTATTTTAAACTCTTATTAAATGTAGAGTGAATAGAAGTCTTTTATTTCTCTGATTAAAATGAAACTCTAATAATGACTGTGACTATGCAAAAATAATATAAATTTGAAATATTTGGATGGCTAATCAGTAAAAACTATATTACTAATGAGCCAATTTTCCATTTACAAATTTGCTTCTTGCCTACAGAAGAAAATATTGAAAGATTATTTTAATAATTCTACTTAGGGTCTGTTCTGGGATTTGTTTCTAAATGAAGCTGGAGTAAGAAATACACTCCATTCTAAACTTGATCTTGATAGCTAAAGCTTCCTAAAGTAAATTGGTGGGGTTTTTCTTACTGTTGTTTTATTTAAAAAGCATATGTAGAAGTTTATCTATGGCTATTTCTGTTTTATCTGACAGTGATGATCCATGGGCCATCTTTGAATTATATAATAGGTTAAATTTAGTGGTTTATTAGACATTTTATAACATTTCTTGTAATTGTATATATTAATAATTACAATAGTATAGCATTGTAAGAGTTGTATACCACCCCTTAGTGCTTTACAGCACTCTGGGCAATTTACAATTTTAGCATATTTCCCTCAACACTCTGGGTCCTCATTTACATTACAATTACAATGCTATTAAAATCCAATTTTCTTAAGAAAATATAGCTTTAAAAATCATAACCACCAAGCTTATTTTTTTTATCAGAAAACAGGAAAAGAACTTGGATTTACAATGGATTATTTCTGGCATAGGGTCTTTGAGAATACAGTCAAAATGTTTCCAACAATTATACTTGTAATGTACTCACTGATACTGAATAATTTTTCCGTTTGGCCAGCCAAATGGCCTATATTTTTTGCTTGGAATATTGGGTTCATTGATAAACAAAAAAAGATCTCTGAACCTACTACTATAGAGGTTTGGTTTTTTTAAAGAAAAGAAAAGAAATGCATTTTTTTTTCTCATACCTATCCTGAACCTTTTGTTAGTGCATATACAATTTTATTCTTTTCAGTAACTTGGTGCTAAGAAAAGAAATGGCAACTTTATGCAGTTGAGCTTTGTCTCTATTGTGACAACAACCATAAGTCTAAGACAAACAGTATAATGAACAGTTATATCTCACTTTAGATACATGGACAAATAAAATATACTTTTTGACGAATTCATAAGCAACATAAATAATAAAAGTATAGTAGGTGCCTTCTCTTATTCTATGGCTTCATTATCCAAGAGTTATTTATCTTTCTGAATGAGGTAATTAAATACAAATTTTCTTAGGATCAACTATATGAGTATAAATTGTTTACCCAGGGAGCAAAAAAAAATTCTGATTCTTTCTGTGAATATTACAAAAGTAGAAATCCAATAAGAGCACACCCTATTTATTATTCCTCAAATCCTTTATGTCAATTAGATTTAGTTTCTGATTATACATATTAGGTAATGAGTGGGTCACATATTACAACTGAAGCATTCATTCATTCAATTTCTATAGCGATACATCTCAGTGAATGAGTCTTAGCAGTTTATAATTCAGATCCATTAATGGCTGGAGTTTTCCAGTACTGTGGGATTAATACAGTGCAACATAATGTTTAAAACTTTCTTGCCACGAACAGGATGAAAATAACAAGTTGGAACAGTATAATGGATAATTTTACTTGTACTCAGGGAACTCCAATGAAGACACTATGGTTAATATATATCAGGGTTGAACTGTGGAGTCCTTGGCAAACTGAGCTTGATTGTTTTCTTGCAGACATTTCATTATCTGACTAGGTAACATCATCATTGCTAGTGTGTGTTTTTTTTTTCATTTTTCTGTTTATATACTGGTAGTCCTCGAGTTACGAATGTAATAGAGCCTGCCAATTATATTTGTAACCCAAAGATTCGTTGGAGTGATTCATGTCAAATGAACGGGATCACTCCCTGCTTTCACCCACACATTCGCTAATCGAATGCATAGGTTGTTAAGTGCACATGAGGTATCTCAGGGTGGGGAATGCCATGGGTGTGTGTGTGCTAGTGATAGAACAGGCCACCTGCTTCAGACCACCCAAGGTGTCCCCTGATCAAGATGTTCATGCTCCCTCCCCTGGGGTCCTCACAATTTTGGGGATTTGTGGCAAAGGCTTTTGCAAATAGAAGAAATACCTTTTTGTAAAGCCTTTTGCCATGGATCTCATGAAGGCCTTAAGGTAGCTAAGTGGCATGTCATAACACCACTCTCTGCCTCTGACGCAGAGCCCTCGTCCGAGCCTTCCACAGACTCCAGGACTGGCCCATGTTCCTCTCCAACCTCCTGACTGTCCGACTCTGCTGCCAGCTCCACAGGCCACATGCATACCACAACGTAACCGGAAAATTACCTGTAGTAGCTTTCCCTGATTTGAAGTGGGGGAAGGAATATTCTTTTTGGCGGTTAGTTGATTAGAGTATTGTTTTCTGTTTCCTTGCTTGCTTCTTTGTCTGGTGTTTAATCCTGCTTATCTTGGTATTCGTTGCTGCAGAGGATATAGTTTGTCTTTTTGTTCCCTTCTTAGTATTTTATTCTCTTTTGAATGATATGTAAATGTGGTTTATCTCTATGTGTCTATTGGTGGCTGATTTTTCTGAATGTCAAGCTTCAAGGAATTCCTAGTGTGTTTAGATTTACTTTGATCTCGAATGCTCAATTTTCCAATTGCAACTATGGTTGAGTCTGTCTCTGTGTTGTGAGTTTAAGGAGTTTTCATGGTGTCTTCTGATTGCCAGTTGGTGTTCATTGATCAACTCTGCTAGTCTTCTGCTTGCCTGTCCTATAGTATATAGTGGCTGTTGAAGTCTTTATACTGTATGATGTAGTTGAACCCTGTTTTTTCTTCTTGCACTATTGGGTCTTTTGGTTTACTTAAGAAAACCAATTCTTAAGAAAATAATACTCTAATCAAAGAACTGCTAGGAAGAAAACAACACACACACACACCAATACCGGCTGGGCAAACTACAGTATATAAATGGGGAGCAAACCCACACTTGATAGCACTGATGTTACCTAGTCAGATAATAAAATGTCTGTAAGCAAACAACAAAGCTCAGAGGACACCAAGGTCCCACAGGTAAGAAACTGCTATGTTTGATGTCTTTGAAGTTGAAATATAGCTTGGAGTCTTTGAACTAAAAAAAATATGACAATTTAGCATATTGGCTGATCATTTTCTTTTAAAGCAAAGTGGGTAAGTGTTTATATATCTCTGAGGTCTTAAGATTTTTAAAAGCAGTAGCGATGGAACCATGCAGGGAATGGGATTCTCTAAATCACAAAATTTATAACATTCAGAACATTTCCCATTACCCTTAGGGATTGCACAAGATTGTTATGCTTTAGATCAGGCTGTGATCTATTTTCTGATATTGTCTAAGGATATAACTGAGAGAGCTTCCCGACTATAAATTTTTACTGTACTGTTTGTACAATCCTTATATGCTAATAGTAGCTTTGACAAAATTAAGAGAAAAAAGCACTGATTTCCACTTGCTTTTTCAATTCTTCCAATTGAGGCAATGATTCAGTCCAAAGAGAGAGGACAAGCAAATGGGCCACAGTGACGATAATACTTCACTTATGTCCCGATGTTATTATCTATTCATATAGAGCTTCAAAAGATTCAGTGTTTAGAAAAAGCTGCTATAATGCAAGATAGAAATTATGTAAAATATGATAAGAAAAGACAACTCCCTGACTTTTTAAGGATATACTGTAATTGTAAGAAAATACATAGTTATATGCATATTAGGGGACAAGTGCAAACAAAGTTATGAACCCTCTTTGGTGATCTGATTGTCCTAGCAGCTAACTTCAGAGGCCTGCGTGTACCGTATTTGGAGATCTGCCATAGCAGGTAACTTTACAGGATCCCTTTTACAGCAATCTGACACATTAACATAACTGTTTATTGATAAATGATTTCATTCAGAGAAAATACATTATCTTGTGAACCAGGGCATTTCTTTTATTTTACAGGGGAGATGTTTCTTTTATTTTACAGCACAACCAGCACTACACTGGATTTTTTTAGTTGGATTTTCATTTTCAAAGGGGACATTGAACATATGTAATACCAGATTTGTAGATCATTTCTGAACTTATTAATGTTACATTAGATGTATGTGTGCATTTGTAGATAAATCAATAAATTGCAGTACATTCAGTGCCAAACAGGAAAAAGGTGAGAGGGTTCACTAAAATATATATTTATTTACAAAAATAATAACATACTGTAGAGCTCCTGTCAATTGTTCAGCTGTTCACCATATTAAGTACTATATAGTTACAATTAATTCAACCCAGTTTGAAAATATAAAAGAGAGCATATATCTAAAAAAGGTTAGCTGCAAAATTTTCAGGGCAAAGACGAAGCTGTGTCAAAAAGTATCAAAAGCAGTTCTAATGATTTTAGTCCCTTAGGACTAAAATCCTGAGGGACTAAACAAGGATCCATCTCTCCATTTCTCTGGCTGTAAAAAGACGTGTCTTTGAAGAAAGCAGTATATACATTTCCAAATGATTTGTAATGTGAATTTTGAGGGGAAATCTCCTTGAGTTGAATTTAACTTGTGATCATTATATTGATGAATCTATTTTGTTTTCTTGGACATTTTTCTTAATGTATTAAAAATCAATTTCCTCTCAACTTATGTGTACATTTTAGAAGTACACTTTTAAAAAAATAATATATAATTGGAGATAATTGCACTTTAAAAAAATATTGTATGTGAGCTGGAAGATGGTCATCATAGCAATCCACTGTTATTTAGTCCACATGCAAAAATGTAGGAGAAATACTTTTAAGAAGATATGTTAGGATTTGAAGCAATGTGATCATTAAATGTATTATATAAATAGAATATGTGGAACATTGAAATAGTTCTGGTAAAAAGGTAGTGTATAATAGTTCTGGTAAAGGCTGGAGAAAATCAGATATAGATATAAATGTATCACTAGTTCCGGACATATACTTCCTTTCCCTAAATATTCAGATTTGGGGTATTTTTATATTTAT
>JAPKID020007843.1:0-10118 GCA_026931265.2 Tropidonophis doriae
GCTAAGAGGAAAGTAGTATATTAAGGGCACAGAAAGACAAAAGGAGGGAAAGCCGAGCTTTTACTTTCTCCCTTGCAATAGAGAACCTTTCATTTTTCGATTACAATATTACAATGATAATCACCAGAAAAGCTGAAACATGGTAGAGGATCGATATAGCAACCTCAGAAACATGACTTACACCAGATTTATTTCAGATGTTTTAAGGAATTGAACAATAAGTTAACCAAAAAGATGCTAAATTGACTAAATCATTGCATTAACAATTCTGAAAAAAGAAGCAAAGACTTGGAAAGTAAAAAAAGAAGATTAAAGAATAAGTCAACAAAATGAAAAGCTCTGTAAAAAAAAAATCTGTAAATTTCGAAAAAATGATGAAGTGGAAATCCTGGAGAGTAAGTTATGGAAAGAGTGCTAAAAAGTCTGTTTTTGTCTAATTGTTTGCATAAAACAGAAAAACAGACTGAGTAAAGAGCTTATGATTTATGGTTTTGATTACTAGACAAAGACTATATAGACATCAGTTGCGACTTTATAGACAAATAGGTGCATTTATAATTGCACATATAAGATTAGAATTGTGCTGTAAAGATCAGAAGCCACTATGCATCTTTTTGCTTATTTTTGTGATTAATCCATTTTATTTATATCCAGAAAGGCCTGAAGTTACAAATATAATCTAAACTTGGCATTAAAGTTTTAATAAATATTAATTTATTAATATTAAACATTACTAACTTAATATTTGAACTTACATAACACTTAAATCCCCAATGCACTGATTTGGCACTAAAAACCTTTTTTTAAAAAATAATTTCATTAAAATATTTTTTAAAAAAAAATTCTTGCACTTTTAACTTACTTTGATATTTCTTTTTTCTTCATTTTGCATTGTTTTTATGATTTTAAATAACGTTGGCTTAAGATATGTGTTACGGGCAGATCCACCTCTCCAATTGTGTTTTCAATTTTTTATACACACACACAGAGTATTTTGATTTCGACAGTGGCAAAACGAAATCAACAGATGCATCTTCTCATACTTTCTGGCTTGGAAAAGGAAAGTTTTATTTGCAGGACTACTTTCTTCCATAACTTTCAAGGGCAACAAAACTACACGCGACCCCGGCGGCGAATTTCGCAAAAACCGAAAAGCGCCAAATCTCTCCCATTTCGAGCCGCAGCCGCCATTTTAAACCTTCCTTCCTTTCTTTCGCGGCAAGCAATAAGTTTTGGCGCCAAAGAAAAAGTTCCTCTTAGCGGACGTTCTGACCAATTCGGTACAGGAAAACTTGGTAAAGAAGGCGGCCCCTGATTTAGGTCGCTGCCAATCGCTTTCGGCGCTTGCTGCCGCCCTTAAAGAGTGAGCTTAAAGGACGGAGTTTTTAGCCAATCGTCACACGTCCTGCTGCCCTTGAGCCAATGAGAGCGCGCAAAGCGCAGCGCGTTACTGCCGGCGAATCCAGAAGGATTTTTTTTTCTTACTTTTTCCCGCGAAAACATCTCCCAGAGTTCTAGCGAGCGACCGAGTCTTTCTGCGGGGGTTTCTCTCTCTCTCTCTCTCTACGGTGCAAAGGCAGGTGAGGGGCGCTGGGGTCAGGGGCTGCTTGTATGCCTTCGGGTCGATCTTGGGCTGCTGCTTAAAACCAGAGTTCAGGAGACGCGATGTTCATTAGTGACCCGTCATTGCTGAAACAATGTTCCGCCAAGCATTTCTTGCATATCCCCAAGTCAACTTTTTGCGCAAGTCCCATCCTTTCCCAGCTATGATGGTAACTTGCAAGAAGTATCGCAGATGGCTGGGTCGATTGAATCAAAGTGGGCTGGTTACAATGTGCCCTTCAATATTTGAGGCGCTGCCATAGAGAGGAGGGGGACATCAAGCTATTTTTCCAAAGCACCCGAACGCCAGACTAGGAATGATGGATGGAAACTGAACAAGGAGAAATTCAACCTGGAAATAAGGAGAAGTTTTCTGACAGTGAGAGCAATCAGCCAATGGAACAGCTAAGCTTGCCTTCAGGAGTTGTGGGAGCTTCATCACTGGAAGCTTTCAAGAAGAGACTGGACTGCCATCTGTCAGAAATGGTGTAGAGCAGGGGTCTCAAACTCAATTTACCTGGGGGGCGCTGGAGGCAGAGTTTGGGTGTGGCTGGGCCTCATAAGGGATTAATATTATATTAATATAATATTATACGCACTAATATTATACTTGCATATCACGGTGGGGGCCACAAGATACCATCCTGCGGGCCGCAATTGGCCTGCGGGCCGCGAGAATGAGACCTGATGTAGAGTCTCCTGCTTGAGGAGGGGGTGGACTAGATTACCTACAGGGTCTCTTCCAACTCTGTTAATGTGTTAAAGGACAATTCCTGCCTGCAGTTTTTCAGCTTAAAAACACAGATCTCCTGTTATCAGTTATAGGGAACTCGAGGCTCTTGTCCTGTTGCTGAATTACATCGCCTGCCTATCCATCCATCCATCTGCAAGGTGACTCATTCTTCATGTGGCTCTAATAATAATAATTGGGAATTATTACTTTGAGACAGAAAATCATAACCCACCTCTGCCATAGGGGAAAGGGGGAAAAGATGCAAAAGAAGATGCTGTTTTGTATAAGACCTGTAGGGTGTACATTTTTCACATGCTCAGAAGTGTTTTTCCTGATGTTATAAATTGCATCTCTGGCTTAATTGCCCTTATTAAATTAAATGCTGCCAACTACCAGCTGCTCTAGACTTGTTATTAAATCTATATTTGTAATGTATCTTATTAGTATCTTTCATCTCCATTCTCTTTTTTTCCTACTCCAGAGAATCAGCATGTCTGGTTTTGATGACCCTGGCATTTTCTACAGTGATAGTTTTGGTGGAGACCCAGTTGCAGATGAAGGGCAAGTTCAAAAGTCCCAGCTGCAGAAACGCTTCAAAGATTTTTTGAGACAGTATCGTGTTGGAACTGACCGGACTGGCTTCTCTTTCAAATACAGGTGCTCTTTCTCTTTTGGAAAACTTAAACAGCTGTTTATAGCATTTTAAATTGAAATACCTTTGAAGTGTTGGTAAGTATAAGATAACTTGCCCTAAAGCAGTGATGGCTAACCTTTTTCTAAAGGTATGCTAAAAGTGTGTGCGTGCGTGCACATGTTATCCCATGTGCATGCCCACCCACCTGAATATGCGTGTGCAACCCCCGCACAAGAGGGGGGGGGGTGTTTGGAGGCTTTCTTGAAGCCTGGGGAGGGAGAAAACGGGCTCCTCCGGCCCTCCGGAATGCCGAAAACCAGCTGGCCAGTGTGGTTATGAGGGCCAGCGCTGAGGGCCGCCAGGCCAGCAAATATGGTTCCACGTACCACCTGTGGCACGTGTGCCATAGGTTCACCATCTTGGCCCTAGAGTTCTGTAGCTTTGTACATAGTTGTGAATGTTATTCCAATAAATATATTCATGGGTCTCTTTTTTTTTCTTCCACTATGTTGAAAGAGATGAGCTCAAACGTCATTATAATGTTGGACAATATTGGATTGAGGTGGAGATAGAAGATTTGGCAAGCTTTGATGAAGATCTGGCAAACTACATATACAAGCAGCCTGTGGAGCATCTTCAGCTGGTACCTATATGCAGCATGGGAGAAATATGGGGAAGGTTGCAGTTAGATTATGGAATGATGCCCTGTAGAGATTCAGACTGCTGGTCCATTTAACTTAATATCGATGACAGCAACTCTTCTGGGTTTCAAACTGGAATCTTTTATTGCTCAGCTAGAAATGTGGACTACTATCCCTGAGGCTTTCTGCCTGTAAAGATTGTGTTATATAACTGAACTATCCCCTTTCTACCTTTTTTATGTATAAATATTCCACAGTATTATTAACTAGCTATGCCCTATTCTTCTTCTCACTCCAGTTGTTACTTTTCTACCTGAAGCTTAATGTTCTATGATTAGACTACTTTTCAGCTATTTCTATCCAATTGGGCCTTCTTTTTTTCTTTAAGAAAAGGCAAATGCCTTTCTTTCTATATTTTAAGCAATTTCATTTCTTTCTTAGCTGGAAGAAGCTGCAAAAGAGGTAGCTGATGAAGTAACACGCCCTCGGCCAGCAGGAGAAGAGACTCTTCAGGATATTCAAGTTATGCTCAGATCAGATTCCAATCCATCCAACATCCGAAATCTCAAGGTGAGTTAGACCCTCAGCCTTATGAGCTGTGGCTGATTTCATAAAGCTAAACAGGGTCAGACCTGCTTAGTGTTTGAATGGAAAGGTCCCAGGAAACTGTAGCTCTGTAGCCAGGGATATCCGCAGGGTATGGTAAATCAGAAATAAAAATAGGACCCACAAAGGTATAATCAAATCAAATACCCAATTTTTATGTGCATAGCTCTTAAGACCACCAGCTTTAATTTTTTAATTACCCTACCGAAACCCCTGTTTGTAGTTTAATTTGAGGGATAAAGATAAATGGCAAACCATTTCCATTCCTTTTCCAAGAAAAGTTGAGAAGAAGCTCAATTTAAAATAGGTTATTTTAAAAGATTCACTAAAAATGAGGTTGGAGCTATAGTCTTGTCAAATTAATGAAGGTTCCCTCTGCATTTGCCAGCATTGCTGTAGAATTGTAATAAAAATCTCTATTAGCTTAATTTTGCCAATAAGGTATAATGATTTGTCTTTCCAGTTTATTGTTTAGAATTTCTTTATATTGATGGCTGCCTTAAGGAATCTTTGTAGCTGCGATCCATTTACACTTGAAGAAAAAGTTATATCAAAACTACTCTTTATTTTTGTGGAGAGACAAAAACCAGAAGTGTGAGTTCTAGTCCATCTTTAGACATGAAAACCAGCTGGATAACTTTGGACATTCTCTCAGCCCAACCCATCTCACAGAGCTGTGGGGAAAAAAGAGTACTGAGAATGTTTGCTGCCTTGAATTTCTTTTAAAACTTAAAAGCTACTTCAACGCCAACTTTCATTTCATCAGTTGCTTTGTACCACAAAAGTAATATTTATTTTCTTTGTTATACCTAGCCATTAATTGCAATAAAGTATGCACACATATTTCTTGTGAGGGCAATTTAATTGCCTTCAGGTGCTTCTCAATCCTTTGAAAAAATCAGAAGATACCCAAATAATTAATTGGACATTATGGAAGAGGCCTTTATGCATGTACAGAGCCTTCTGACTATTCCAGATGTTGAAGGAGGTGGATGCAGATGAAACCATAGTGAAATACAAAGCATTGCAGATATTTTACAATAGGAAACAAAGGGAACCTGTGGCTTCAGAAAACCGATTCAAAGGAACACTTCATTCTGAAGTTTATTTAAATGTAGATTCTAAGAGCCATATGTTCTTGGGTTGCAATAAATAATACATGTATAACATGTTTTTATATGTCTCATTCTGTATTTTTGTATCTTCTACAAATTGGAATATTATATTATGAACACCTTGTAGTGACTGTGCAAAAGAGATTTGGATTTCTGGATCTTTGAATGCTGTGTGTGTGTGTGTGTGTGTGTGTGTGTGTGTGTGTTATGATGGTTGTAATTTCTCCTTCTTTGTTTTGAAGTCTGAACAGATGTCACATTTGGTGAAGATCCCAGGAATCATTATTGCTGCAACTCCTGTGAGAGCCAAAGCAACCAAGATCACTATCCAATGCCGCACTTGCCGGAATATAATACCTAACATAGCTTTACGTCCAGGCCTGGAAGGATATGCACTCCCTCGGAAGTGCAGCACGTAAGGGAATGGGTTGCATTTCCTCTCAGATCTTAGTGAATTTTACTTTGAGTTAAAACACACATAATTATGACACACATGATTATATTGCTTTGCATTTATTTACTAAGGATTCCTATGCATACTTTCTCAAAAGTGTGCCCTATTAAGCTTCATTGGAATTATTCTCAAATAATTTGCCTAAGATTATAGCCTTTATTATATTTGTTTCATTTAAGACAAAGTTGGGCAAATTTTATCCTGTTCAAGATATTTGGATTAATTCCTATTAACCACAAACAACTTAGTAAAGGTTTGGGAGAGTTCTAGTGCAAAATCATTTAGAAGATGCTTGCTTGGTTAAGATTATGCAGACCTTTGAGAAAAAAAATTCTTGGATAAAACCTGTAGTTAGATTTCAAGTCTGCACAGATCAGTTAAAAACAGTGTTTTTCTGTACCCCAGAAAGATTAAAATGTATGTAATACCTAAACTGAGTTCATTAAAAAAAATGAACTCTGAATTTCCAAACAAGGTGATATGCAAAAGAAAATTAAGAGCAAGGAAGCAACTTTGTTCAGTTAATGCAGTATAGTGATGAAATATGAGATTGAACATTACAACACTGGCAGTGAAGTGGCTGGTATTGTTTAATTAGCCAACTCTTAATGCAACTGCAGGAATTTGGGTTCAAATCTAGTGACTGTGATCCATTTGCATCTAAGCTACACAGATTCGAAGTTTATTTTAGATAACTGGACAAATTTGATACCCATAGTATTGGTATTTCCAAAATTTGTGACACTAAAGAGAATGATTAAGACAGACAATATAAAAATAGTAAAGCTGTTCCCATTTTACCTGCACTGTCTTTCTTTTCACTTCAGGGAACAGACTAACCTAGCAAAATGTCCTTTGGATCCGTATTTCATTGTTCCGGACAAGTGTAAATGTGTGGATTTCCAGACATTGAAGCTTCAAGAGTCTCCTGATGCTGTTCCTCATGGAGAGTTGCCTCGGCACATGCAGCTCTATTGTGACAGGTGATGCCTCTGGATTCTTCAGCAGGATAGGACTTGTACTGCAACAAGAGACTCAATCAAGTAGAAAAACTCAAACACAATATGTTGTTGTATCCATGGTTAAAACTTTTAGATGCTGGTGTGACCATGTTCATGCTTAAGACAGAATTTGGTCGTTTCAATACATGAAAATTGAAAACTGAATTAGCTATAAATATATATGGGCATAAATACAGTTGTTAGTGGCACTTATGCATGTTATGTGGGCCTCAAGGCCTTTGTAAGCAGACAGCACCTGCTATTTAGCAATAATCACAGACAGCCTTCAAGAGTTACTCTTTTTGTTCCATTTTAAATTGCTTTTTCTTCCTTGCTCTTAATTTTCC
Organism: Tropidonophis doriae; assembly: GCA_026931265.2. Classification (NCBI taxonomy): domain Eukaryota; kingdom Metazoa; phylum Chordata; class Lepidosauria; order Squamata; family Natricidae; genus Tropidonophis; species Tropidonophis doriae. The sequence continues at coordinate 7,134 of JAPKID020007843.1, forward strand.
AGATATCTGTGTGACAAAGTTGTCCCTGGGAACAGAGCTACCATCATAGGCGTTTACTCAATCAAAAAAGCAGGGCTCACAAAGCTGAAGAGCCGGAACAATGTTGGAGTTGGCATCCGGAGCTCCTACATCCGTGTGGTTGGAATCCAAGTAGACACCGAAGGCTCAGGTGAAGCTTTAATTTGAAAGCCTCAGTCTTATGTGAGATTTGGAGTCGTGCCATACTTTTTTGCATTCCTTTTCATTTGACTGGGGAACATGCTGGTGAAAAGACAACTTGTGTTGTTTTGACCTGATAATTATGGGCTCCAACTCTTATCTATTCTGCCTTTCTAATGTAGTCCATATCAGATTGTAACCAATATTAATCTGGGGATTTAAAGACTATTTAATACAAATGATTGGTGGCATTTCTCAAAATAGCCACGTCTAATATCAACAGTACTTTATTAGTATGACTGATAAGGTATTACATAAGATGTATTTTTTTTTGTTAGAATTATATCAGAACTGTTCTGACCTAGGCTTCCCTAGCAGCACGAAGTCCTCGTCTTGATAAACCCTTTTTATTAAATTTACAGTGAATTCCTCTCCAGCAAAGTCCCAGCCCACAGTCTTTCGAGATAGTTCACAATTACCGACTTTTATCATGCTTGGAGAGTGGCCAGGCCAATATCTTTCAGATGCTACAATACTTGGCAAGAATGCAGGAATGAACTAATTGTCTCCTGCAAACACCCATCCCCTTTTGCTCCATTTTTATTCCCTATGGGCCATTCACCATCCACCTGTGGCTTTACTCTCAAGTCAACCCTTGTTCCTTAGCTGTTCCCTTCATCTGGCAACTCTGCGCATGTGTACACTGGGAACAGGCTCCAACTCTTCATTTGCCTCACTGATGTCTGACTCCGAAGGCAGCTGATAACTGTCAGACAGCCTTGGCCCCATCTCTGCCTCCTACGCAGAGCACTCGCCACAGCCTTCCCCAGAGTCCACAACTGTCCCATGTTCATCCCCAACCTCCTCACTGTCCGAATATGCTGCCAGCTCCGCTGTCCATTGGTGGGCCACAAAACAACCCTGAAAACTAGTTTGTGTGCTTATGCTAGTGATGAGAGAATTTCCCCTAACCTTTCAATATTTGCCTGTTTTTCTCTAGGGCGCACTGTCACTGGTTCCGTGACACCACAGGAAGAGGAGGAGTTTCGGCATTTGGCTTCCATGCCCAATATTTATGATATGATTGCCAAAAGTATTGCTCCTTCCATCTATGGTAGTAATGATATCAAGAAGGCAATTGCATGCATGCTTTTTGGAGGCTCTCGAAAGAGGTAAAGGGGTATCATTAAGAAAGGAAGTCATACAGATTTGTGCTTGTTTTATCTTATTGTGAAACAGCCTTTTTATATACTTAAGATTTTCCTTACTCATAACTATTCTTGGGAAAGAAAATAGTGCTGTTTACCCAGCAGTACATGAAAAGAGAAGAGAAACCATGTTTACATGGTTTTTTTGTTTTATTGAGCTAGAATGGAAGGGGAAAAGTATTGCTACCTCTGCTCCATTTCCAATTTCCTTTGTGCTTTGATGTTCTTCATAACCACTCTTAGGCAGCTTCTAAAGGGAAAAATATCTCAAAATAGCAAATGTGAATGATTATCGTTGGCAAATGGACCCAAAACAGTCTTTCAGAGAGAGGTGCATCAGCATGATTGGCTGAGCACCAGAATTGTTATGTTTTACTACTGTTTCTCTAAGATTTTGGTCTCAGAGTCCTTTAACGTTCTTAAAACTAATTTTTCAAAACTAACTTTGGTTTCTCTGTGTTATAACAATCAGTATTTACTGTATTAGAAATTAAAACAGGAAAAAAAATGAACTTTTATTTGGCTTTGCAAACCACACCAAGGGTCTCTGCACTTCCTGGAGTTCCCAGACCATCCTTTGAGAATCACTGAGCTAGACAATGAAAGCTTGTTGGATAGAATGATAAACATTATTCCCTAATAGGTAATTCTGTGACCTAGATGTTTCTGAAGTGAATCCCCTACTTCTCTTGCCACGAGATGTTAGAATTGGCAACATTTGAAGATTCAAAGTTTTCCCACCTCTGCTGTTAAAATTTGTAGAGTGCTGGAAGAAAGCATACCTGGTTGGAATCAGATAGGAGAAGTTCTGTTAGAAAAATCTCAGCAGGTCCAATTCGTGATGACGCTTGTTTGATATTTGGGGATTAATGAAATGTTAATTAGGAATGCAGAATGCCTGTTTGCAAAGCTCCCAGCAATTACCCCAGCTGTTTCCTAGTCACTTCAGTGATATTTTAATTTCATAGGGAGGGGCTTTCTAACAAACAGTTCATATTCAGACTCTGATCTCTTTTTCTCAATTTACAGACTTCCAGATGGGTTAACACGTAGAGGGGATATTAATTTGCTCATGATGGGAGACCCTGGAACTGCTAAGTCTCAGCTCTTAAAGTTTGTAGAAAGATGTTCACCCATAGGAGTAAGTAACTGGTAGGGCAGTTATGTACCTGATCCATAGGCACATCATTTTAATTATTAAAATTATATGTTGTCATTCCACGCTCATTCATCTTGTTTTCTGATTTTGCTGCATAAACTCTGAATAATGCCAATATTAGAATTTGTCTTATTTGGGAAGTCTACTTGTTTACTTGTCCATGGAAGATTGGGTGGCATGATGTGAGGGATGAAAAGATAAACTTGGGAAAACCTGCTGATTGCAAGGTGCCTTTCAAAGATTGATAACAATCCTGACTTACTTATAGCCTAGTGATCAAAGACTAATAATAATGTATGCCAAATACAAGGGGAATGAAGAATTGAAGGTAGTATCCTTAATGCCATTTTTTCAGACTATAAGACGCAAAGGAGTATAAGATGCACCATGATTTTGAAGAGGCAAATTAAAAAAAAAGATTTTGCACTCTGCAGGCTTCCCAAATCCTCTGCATGCCTC